>JBAMNC010001077.1:387500-637500 GCA_037902135.1 Cetoscarus ocellatus
CGACACACACTGATGATCACAGCCAACACACATACTGAATAACAGAGCCAGTACACTGCGGGATGAGTCATGGATAGCTGAGGTCAGTGCAAAGATCTGGAGACATTAGTGAGGAGAGACGGGAAGCACCTGCTCCAACAGGCCTGACCCCTAAAAATCACAAGACTCCAGTTTTTTTTTTAAGGATGATGTGGTTGTCAAAGTCCCATCTTTATGTGACGACTTTCTTTGTGCATTTAATAGTGTTGATGTTTTTTTGTGGGTAGAGCTTAGCTGGAGAAAACGGTCCTCCAGACAGATTAGCCAGTGCTGGCTGGTGAAATGTTTTGTCTCATTTTTGCTGGTTGCAGAAGATAGTAGGGGAGAGTGGGGTAAGATGAGACATTTTTTACTTTTGTTGTCATTGAGGCAAGGGAAAATGCAACAGAGATAAAATGAAAACATACACTGTTATTTAAGAATGTTTGCTATCAACTGAAATTGTGAGGATGTATCAATGATGAAGAGCCTGGAAGCTGTGGCCTTTCAAAATAAAGCGCTCCTGTGGCTCAACTTGCCCCAGGTTAGGGGAAAGTTAAGCCAAGTCTGTGGGTAAGTTGACCATGTGACTTCATAACTTTAAATCTGAGTATTATTATAAGATAATGTATTGTTGTTGAGAGAGTCATTTCAAAAGAGGTTGTTCACTTTACAAGTAGTCTTATTTATTTTCTTAGACCTGACTTAAACAACCTAGAAAAAAAAATCAGTAATTTCAAATTTTTAATGCCATTAATGGACACATTTTGCAACTTTTTGGATAATTAGATACTCATATGAAGTAAAATGAGAGCCAGTAAAGCTTTGAAAAACAAACAGAAACAAAATCAGTACTTGGCAGAAAAAAAAATATTATTCCTCCTAGAAAAGATACATTTACTCGTATGCTTTAAAGTTTTTACAAGTTCAGACTTGCTAAAACAAGCAAGTTTGAACATCCCTCTTCTTCATATACCTCTGCAGGGTTGACCTGTCAATATTTCACTTCTTTGCATTTGATCTGATCAACTTTCCACCCATGAACTCCTTCATTGCTTTCTCCATCTTAGCAAGGGGTGTTGAGCCCCAGTTGGTTTTCCTCTTGTACATTTTTGGCATGATTTTCTACTATGTTTAACATTTGATCAGACAAGTCAGTTAGTTGACATAACATTAAATAGTATTTTATGATTCAGTACATTAATATAACTTTTCAAACTTTTGGTGGTGTAAAAGAAACCAATGGCTCAATTTACCCCACAACATATGGCTCACTTTGCCCCGTAGCCAACATTTTGGAAAAAATATTGCTAGCATTGTTAGTCAGGCTAATTTTTAGCAGAATGAGTCATAGTTTTATACATTGGTAAATTACATATATGTATAATACACCATTTTAGACCTGAATAAATTGGATTTGATACAAAGCTCAATATACCTGACATGCAGAAAATTTACTTTGACACACAAAAAAGTGTTTTTATGTGTTAAAAAGTACCAACCCTTTATGCCATGTGCTCCTCTTCAACAGAGGCAGGGAGAAATGATAAGGGCTTCCTGAATTTAGGGCCACATGAAAAGAGTTGTTTACTGTTTCCCAGAAACAGGGGGTGGGTCAACTTACCCACTGATTCAGTTTACCCTACTCTCCCCTACAAGAGTGCAGTCTCACTATGCATTTCCAATTCATCTTCAGTGACAGCAGTTTACTAAGGGCTATCTGGCGTTCACTTGTTGAGTGTCTCTGCTTTGTGTGGGGAGATGAAGGCAAATTGGCCTTGAGCTAAGAGGTTAGCAGCACTCTCTGGCAAATTGTCTCCTTTATTTTTACTGCCAAACCTGTGCTAAAACCCTCGACCCTCTCACTGATGGTTAAGTATACTACCAGACATCAATACCAATGTATTTTTTTTTTTTAACAAATACTCCTATGCTCTAACTGAAGTATTAACTTGACTTGGCAACTTTTACTTGCATTGGATTAATATTTGACCAGTACAATCTATACTTTTACTCAAATATTAAAGTTGTGTTGTGTGGTAATTTTTACCCCTGATATTAGCTAGACATTGTACAGGTGATACTGAAATGGCCTGGTAAACTAAATTCTATCATCTAGCCATTAAACCTTGGGTGTATTTATGTGCACTTTGTATTAAAACCAGTAAAATTTAATTCACTGCCCTGAAAACAGAGTTATATTTATTCTCAAGAAAATAATGGTTCCAAGAAGCTGCTCTGAAGAAGGAGATTATAATTTAGAAAATGCAGTGTTTGGTGCTTGCTTCTTAAACATATGCAGGAACTATTGTGGTCAAACAAGGCGTACGAGTTTATTTTCAATAGAGCCCTCTTATCAACACAAATAAGAAAAAAACTGATGGTAAGAGAGGGCAAAGTTTTCCTCTGGGCTTTGCATTTTACCTGTTTGTAAAGAAGATTTTTCTGATGTTGCTTCTTTTTTTTAAGTAGCCTATTATAATTTGACGATTTGAAACAAATTTTGTTTCAATTTATATGTATTAGAGTGGAGTTTGTTTTAAGTATAAATAGACATTTATCCCAAACATAGTTTATGGTCTTATCCATGCTTAATAAACAGTTATTTCTTGACTTTTCACCAGTACCTTCTCAAGAATACATGCACAACACTTCAGGTGTTTTGTCCATCTTACAGATACTCCCTCCCTTTTCCTCACCGTCCTTCCTCCTCCCTGTCCTCTCTGTTTCCCTTTACTCTCTCTTCTTGTTGAGGTCTTATCAGTGCTCCGGGGACTGACTGACATTCACACAGACGTTAATGACACCACAGGAACCACACTCTGCTCTCCTCTCTCTCCCTATCTGTTTCTCCATTTCTTAGTCCTGTTACTTTTTCTCTTGTTCTCTCTTCCTGGGCAATTAGACAGAGAGAGAAGTCCCAGTTGGCTTGCGGTGGTAATCAAACATCTTTTTCTTGTCCATTTAACACTGGGATTAATTTCCTACAAGGTTAATTAAAGAGGCCCATCAGACAGAACTGATTATTGCAAAGGTTACTGTAGCACCGCTGCTCACTGTTTCCCCGCCTGTACGTGTGTACACACAACCTTTGTGTTAGTGCACACACACACACACACACACACACACACACACACAGAGGAAATGTAATACACATTCCTTCATATTATACAGGTACAGCTCTATGGATCCTTGATTCTGAGGAATGAGGATTCACTTTGTACAATGTTCTTGCATGATTTCTGTTTAGACACAAAGCGATGTTAGACCAAGTTAATGATAACTGAGTGTGAAGTATGTCACATATTTACACTTTTTAAGCCAAGAGACCCTGATCAAGTGTATGTGTATTCTTTGGGTAGATGAAATGTAACATTGCCAGTACCATTTTCTCTCTGGACACAGTCCTGTGCAAATATGGTGATGTTTCTACATACAGACAATGGTTGGCAGAGAGATGAAGTAACATTACAGTGAAGTTGGACCAACAACAGCTCTTGCATTTGTCAGTCCTTAGTGACCAAATTTCCTATACATCCATTAGCTACCGTGTGTACTGTCTTACTATTAACTGTATGTACTACATCCCCTATTTCACCTTTACTCTTCACTCAGTAATATAGAAACAGTAATGATGGAAGTGATTCCTTCAATCTGTTTATTTTGCTGCCATTGTATGAGCAACTTTTGGTGCTTTTTTTGGAAGACAATTTGATAAAGCCAGGGTGAAACATGATGAAAACCAGACAGTGTTAGCTTTATTGTAACAGCAACCAATAATTAAAAGCTTGGTTGGAAGACATGACGAGATTATCAGGGGGATAATTAACTACATTTGAGCAAGGGCCATTTTTTTCTCAACAGACTTGGGTTCACAATTTTAAATAAATTTGAACAACATAAATATTTTTGGCTGCACAGCGGCGCAGAGGTTAGTGCTGCTGTTTGACTGCAAAAGGGTCCCTGATTCAAATTTTGGTTAAGGCCATAGATGACCTCTGACCTTTTTAAGGGGGGCTGAAAGAGGGTCACTAGCTTATGCCCTGTCAACATGGAGACGAAAACCAAATACAGACAACGTCAATTAGTCTCAATGCTGCTGCGTTGGCTTGTAGGCTCAGGGACCATCCCCTAAGTACAAAACTGATGGACAACGCTGTAAATACAATTCAATAAATTCACACTGGGAAGATGTACTGTCATCAACATCACTGTACACATACATGATATCATGTTTGCTTATACCACATGTCTTAGTGTGGAAAAAGTATGCATTTGTATAATTTAAGGGATTTTTTTTATGGAAAAAGTTTAATACCATCACATTTATCAGGTATATTGACAAGATAATCACAGAACTGCAGGACATTATGGATGATGCCAGTCACCCCCTGCACACCGTCATCAGCAACCAGAGCAGCCTGTTCAGCCCAAGACTGCTCCTTCCCAAGTTCAGGACCAACAGACTGAGAAACTCCTTTCTCCCTCAGGCCATCAGACTGTACAATTCCTCACTGGGGAGGAGTAGGAGTAACAGGAAGACTGAGGACGGGAAGGAGCTGTAGCCAGCCTGTAGATATATTTTTATCTATATTTATTTATATTTTGGTTTATCTATCTTTTTTATATATCTTTTCATCTGCTATACAAAACTGCTACTGGAATCTTAATTTCCCTGAGGGAGTCTTAGAAAGGGATGAATGAAGTTCTATTTAATCACTTAAAAAATCATGAATTACTGCTAATAATACGACAGCTCAAACATTTAAAAATGAGATTAATGTAATTTGTATGAAAATTGATTTTTTTATATAAAATTGTGTAATTTACTGTGTTATACATGTACTGTAGTTCACTGTAGTGTCACCAAACTCACACTAAACATCTAACATCTCCTCTAGTCTCTACACCTCCTGTTTTAGAAATATATGTTATAATATAATTTATATGATTTTGTTTAAATATAAAAAGATGTTCAAAATATTTCAGTTACTTTGCTGTAGTGTCACCAAATTACAGGAAACTCCTACAATATCCCCAATTTTTACCTCCGCCAAGGAGGTTATGTTTTTGGGAGGGTTTGTTTGTCTGTCTGTCTGTTAGTTAGTTAGCAACATTACTCAAAAAGTTATGGATGGATACTGATGAATTTTCGGGGAATGTCCGGATTGGGATAAGGAACAAATGATTAGATTTTGGAGGCAATCCAGATCTCTGTCTGGATCTAGGAATTTTTTAAAGGATTCTTTAACATTGGGAGATAGGGCCATTTTAGACATTTCTGTATATAACTCCACAAATAATGGTCAGGGCACTTGGGCAAAAAATACAGGACAAGTTGCTAACATGCTGTACAGTATATCAAAGACTGATCCAGATAAAGGAATAATTCCGGATACTATGATCCAGAATATTAAAAAATAGGGGACCTTTGGAATATTTATCATAGGAAGAGAACAAATGAAGCTATAAACACACAACAAACACCATTAAATAGCCAAGGCATTTGTTGTATCTTCAAAAGCTAGGGAGCTAGATCCAGAAGAAAACCGCCATTATGGAAAATGCGATTTTCGTGAATAACTGCTGAACTAATGTTGATATCATTATGAATTCAGTTGCCAATGGTATGTTTTCATGGTCAAGGAATCTAAAAATGTAGTCAAAATAAATGTGGGACTAATATTTATGGTGATAAATGACAAATAGGGGGAACTGTGGCACTTGGCGGAGGTCTGCACTCTCTGAGTGTTTTCTAGTTTACAATATAGTTTTAACATTTGGTTAGTAACACATCTTTCTTTGAAAAAAATGTCAACATATTCCTCTTTTTTGTGCATTTTTATTTCTAATATGGGGTATTTCAACTATAAGTCACATTTGTAGGCTCCAGGATCACAACCAAAACCAAATCACACAACACAAAATTATCCCCAACACAAGAAAACAAGAAAAATCATACATTTTATATTCATATTGGAGAAATTAATTGACATGCAATTGAAACAGAATTTTACAAAATTCCTTTCCGGGGAGATGCTTAATATGCAATGTGCAGTAGAGCTTGGTGATGCTACAATGAGTAATAGTGCAGTTATGACACAATGAGCAACAGAAATTAATATTTTAAAAAAATCATACAAAATATGTTGAAATATATTTCTCAACTGTATGAACTGTAGTGTGGACTCGAGATGTTTGATGAGTAGTGTGAGTTTGATGACACTACGGTGAATAATAGTAGTTATACATGTATTACACAGTTAATTACATAATTTCATATGAAAAATTACATAAAACACATTTTTAAATATTAGAGCTGTAGTATCTACATGTTTTAAATTTAAGAGCTGTAGTATAATTAGCAGTGATTTATTATTTTAAAATGTAATTATCCTAACAGTACACCTCCTGAATGTGATTGTACTGAACTTTTTCCATCCAAAAAAATCCCTAAAACTAGAAAAGCACACAGAGAGCTCAGACCTCCGCCAAGCAGCTTCGGTCCACTTTGGCGAAGATGGTCCTATCTGGAAATGTTAAAGAATCCTTTAAAAAATTCCTGGATCAAGATGGTGATCCGGATCACCCCCAAAATTTAATCAGTTCTTCCATATCCCATTTTCAATAATTCCTGAAAATTTCATCCAAATCCGTTCAGAACTTTTCAAGTTATTTTGAACACAAACAAACAGACAAACAGACAGACAGACAGACAGACAGACAGACAGATAAACGCCAGCAAAAACATAACCTCCTTGGTGGAGGTAATTATATAAATGTATGTCTTTCTAAATAAGACATGTAGTACTAACAAACATGATATCATGCATGTGTATGGTCCATTGATACTGTAAATTGCAGAAGGTCCCTGCACTTCCGAGGTACTGCCAGCAGATCCATTGATGTTGTCTGGCTCTGAGGACAGCTGTTTCGAGGAAAATGGTGTAGTAGCTCACAGTCTACTTTACTGTGCTTAATAAGAGGGATCAGTTTTGTAAATCCTTTGTGTCACTGATGAGTTATTGACCTGGAAATGATGAACCTGTGTATCTTCCTGACTTTACAGAAGTCTTCCACTCTCGACTGGTTTATCCTTATGAACAGACGCAGGTTTGGCAAAATCTATTAAATCTTGATACTGATTACAGTGTTGATTGGCTGGATGCTTTCTCAGGCTCTGCAATATATGACAAAAAAATGATGAAGCAGTAATTTCTTTTTGCAACTTTTAATTCAATGTTTAAATGCTGCTTAAAGGGGACATATTATGCAAAAAACACCTTTTTAAGGCTTTTGAACACATTTTTCTATATCTGTCCATCCTCCCAGCCCACAAAATGTGATAGTAGACAACAAAACCTGTATTTATCAGTCTGCATAAATGTAAACTCATGGTATTTGGCAAGCTGTTGAGTCTGTGGATATACTGTTACGTAACAGTATATTTTTGAATTGCATACCTAACCTGATTGGTCTACCTGGGTATCCCCTCCCCCCTTGCTGGAGAGATTCCTCTGTGAAGAGCAGCCATGTTGTTTATTCTTAGTGAGAGATCGGTGTTCAGCATGTCTAAACTCAGAAGCTGTCACTGCTCGGTTGTTGGCTGTAAACAGCCACATATATCTTTACATATAGGCTACCAGCCTCGGAGGACCAAAGGGCCCAGTGGATTAATTTTATTTTTGAAGGGAATGAGCAGCTACAGTTGGCTAAACCTGTATGTGTGTGCCAGTCACTTCATGGCCGACTGCTTCTTCAACTTCAGTCAGTTCAACACAGGACTGGGAACTAGACTTTTCCTGAATCCAAGGCTCAGTACCAACAATCCCTCGCCAAACCTGATGATGGAAATGTGAGTATTTTAATGCTGTGTAGTATTTATTTTGCTCATGGCTACGAGCTAATGCTAACAGCAGGGTGTAGTGAACTAGAGGTTACTGCACAACATGTTCGTCAGTGTTTTGTTACCTGTTGAGAGTCTGAAGGATAAACTTAAGTGTAAGAGCATTCTTACATTAGTCAAGAAAAGTTTAACAGTTGGCTGAATATAATCAGTCCCACTGCAGTGACTAAGTCGAGGTTAGCATGTTGTGCGTTAGCCTGTGATGTTTGGGGGAAACCGGATCGCTGTTATCTGTTAAACCGCATGAATTTGTGGATTTTGTGTGTTCAGGAAGAGAAGCTTAACAGTTGGCTGAATAAAATCAGTCCTTTACCTGACCCCAGGTCCCTCCGTTTGTGCTAACGTTAGCCCAGAAGGTAGGCTAAGTTATGGCTATCCCATTGTGGTTAGCATGTTGTGCGTTAGCCTGTGGCGTTTGGGGGAAAAGAGCTTCGCTGTTGTAACCATGTGTGTGGTAACCGGTGTAAGCTACCTACACTGGCATGAATTAAGGGTTTGTATGTGTTCAGGACTGTAAGCAGTGCCCGCTTCACTCAAGTTACGCTGCTCTATCATGAATTGCCATATGTACGCTGCTCTGGGTCATTAGCATATGAAGGCGACCGCCCTCAAAGCCAGCCGTTCTGAACAGAGCAGTTATGTGAGCATGGAAAGAATGCAGCTGTGCTTTATTCATAGGCTTTTTGGACCAAAGCATGTTACCAACGTTTCATGAAGACATCAAGGATCCATGTTAAACTGCAGAAAGGAGCAAAATATGGGACCTTTAAAGAAAAAAACACAAGGCAAATGCAGGTGGATTTTCATGTACATCCAATAAATTGCCATTTAGATACATATCTATTGCCTTTTTAACTACAATTTAAATCCTTTCCATCCATCCCACGTACACAAACACACGAGGCAGGAGGAAAAGTGAAGAGTTAAAGCAACAAATAAATATTTTACTTGTTAGTGAGTTCTTTTCAACTCATCAGCCATTTCTAACTATTTTCAAAGTTTCTGTTTGGTTTACATGGCAGTAACTTGAAACAAAACCAGAGTACATTGTGCTGGGCTGCCTATGACTCTCATACCAGGGCACTGCACACCCGCAGCAGAAAACTTTTTACAACAGCTTGATATACAATCAGTGGTTTGTGCAGTGATTGGCAGTAACGTAATAGCACGTTAATAGCTTCATTAGGTTTTCCAGTAGCTTTGAGGTAGCGTTGTTGTTCTCTGAGTAAAGTAGCTTTTCGGTAGCTTAGTTATTTTATTGACCGAATAGCACGGTAGTGTCAAAACCTTTCACATATCCCTCATCAGAGAGGGAGAGCAGCAGGGCACTCTGTCACAGTCCTAAACACTTCTATCAATCAATCAATAAAACTTTATTTGTGTAGCACTTTTCATACAGGACTTTGTAGCACAAAGTGCTTTACATAGGAAATAAAATAAAATACAATAAAATAAAATAACAATAAATTAAATAAAAGTTAGAAAATTGTATGAACTTAACAATAACATACCTCCTCTTCCCCATTCCTGTCATTATCTGTTGTGGTTTGCTACTGTTGATTTTATTATTATTGTTGATTTTATTGTTGTTTTAATCTTGTACAGTGTCCTTGAGTGTCGTGAAAGGCGCTTTTAAATAAAATGTTTTATTATTATTATTATTTATATTATTATAAAACAAAGATATATGACCCCCCAATCCACATACAGTACACACACTCACTTACTGAAACACACAAAGACATAAAATGGAAATTCTGACAGAAAACAGAATTAAAGGACTGAGGAAATGCTATCTTGAATTAAAAATGAGGAAACACAGGAGCTAAGATTAAAATGATAATTAAAAATCATGACAACACTCTAGATAGAAATACTATAGGGTAAAATATGTAAATACGTAAATAAATTAATAAAATAAAATTGAAATAAATAATATGGTAGAAAGAGAAAGCCTAACACCAGGTGCATAATAAAATCAGCTAGAGTAGGACAATAAAAAGAAATGCAGTTAACAAAGAATAAAATTTCAGATAACAAATCTGAACTGAAATGTAGAAATAAACAGAATAAGAGGGTTAAAATAACATAATAACAAATTATAATAATAAATAATAATAAACATAATCAACTGAAAGGCGCATTAAAAAGGTAGGTCTTGAGTTTGCTTTTGAAAGTATGAACAGTTGGTGCTGCTCTCAGGTCTTCAGGTAGATTGTTCCACAGACGGGGGCCATAATAGTGAAAAGAGCCTTCACCAAATGTTTTAGTTCTCACTCTGGGTATTATTAAAAGGCTACTACCTGAAGATCTGAGGGCTCTACTGGGCTCATAGGGTAAAAGCAAATCGGATAAATAGGAAGGAGCAAGACCATTAAGAGATTTAAAATCTAATTAAAGAACCCTAAAATCAATTCTAAAAGGTACAGGAGACTTTAAAATCAGTGTAATGTGGGCTCTCTTTCTGGTCTTCGTCAGCATGCGTGCAGCTGAATTTTGGAGCAGCTGAAGCTCAGAGATGTTCTTTTTTGGAAGACCAGAAAGAAGAGCGTTACAAGAATCAATCCTACAGGTTATAAAAGCATGGATAAGAGTCTCTGCATTGGCCTGAGAGAGAAACTGGTGCACTCTGGAGATGTTCTTTAAATGATAAAATGATTTTTTTCGTAATATCTCTGATGTGCAGGTCAAAGTTGAGGTCTGTATCAAAAATAACACCAAGGTTTTTGAACTGCTGACACGGTTTAAAAGACAGTGCTCGGAGTTTGCTCTCCAGTTTTTCTCTCTGAGGACCTGTACCAATAACTAAAACCTGAGTTTTGTCCTGGTTGAGCTGAAGAAAGTTGTCTGTCATCCAGGACTTCACATCTAAAATACAGTTAGAAAGGGCATCAGTGGGCCCTGTGTCATCAGGAGACACGGCAATGTAAAGCTGTATGTCATCAGCATAGCTGTGCAAGTTGATGCCATGTCTCCTGATGACATCGCCTAAAGGTAACATATAAATATTAAAAAGTGTTGGACCTAAAATTGAACCCTGGGGGACACCACAGTTAACGTTGTAGAGTCCTGACTGGCATTCCCCCATTTTCACATAAAACTTTCTTTCTGACAGATAAGATTTAAACCAATTAAAAACAGTGCCAGAGATTCCAATAAAACCATTGAGTCTATCTAAAAGAATTTGGTTATCTACAGTATCAAATGCTGCACTCAGATCAAGCAGCACAAGCACAGAGAGCATTTTTAAGGAAGGATAACTGACATGACCAAACATTCAGACGTGTAATTGTAGCAGACAGTGTATTTCTGCATGATGGTTGCACTGCTGTCAAATCTTTTACACCTGCAGTGTCAGTGCTGCAACCAAACCCATGAGCCAAGTGCTGCGGACAGGTGAACGAGGACATGCACGGAGGTTTTTCACGAAAGTTATCATAAAAAAAACATGTATTAAATTTACCATCACCAGTGCAATCTGTAAAAATCAGCATTTGATCCTTCAAATCCCTAACTACTGAGATTATAGGAGAGAAGAGGAGCACAGCTCACGAGGAAATGCTGAAAACGTTGATTCCAGATTAGGGGAGTCAGGAACAAGGTAACCCAATAAGGTAAGATAAGCAGCCTCATGTTATTATTAGGGAACTTTATGAGCCTTTTTTGTGATTATTTAGCAGTGTACAGACTTAATCAGGTTGTTTAACCACAAAACATGATTTCAGCTGTAAGAAAATTATTTCAGTAGGCCCTCATTAAATGACAAGCATTCAAAACCCATATGATTTAAGACAATTAAGCAGTCATTTAATTACCTCTATCATAAGGTTGATCTTTGTATCTGATTGAATTTTTTTTTTTTCTAAAACGATGTAAGTAATTAAATAAGTAAATATAGTTTATTAATACAGAAACTTACAGGAGCAGAACTGCACTATAACCTAACATTAAAAAGCCAAATTAAAGAAATGCAACAGAAACAAATGATAGCATTATAGGACAGATAAGTCAAACAAACAGACCAGTCCAACATGTGCAGAAAAGCATTGGTTTTATGTTATAATAATGGCACAAAAACAATAACAATATTGATAATAATAAAAATAGTAGTGATGCTGATATCTGCAAAATAGATTTAAGAAAGGCTTGTAGTGAGTTACTTTTTCATTTGTTTGTAACTTAGCTTGCTTATTTTCACCAGGCTGTAGATTTAGTGTAGTGGTGATATTTTTTCATTAATAACTAGTAGCTTAGCTAAATACATTTTACAAGTAGCTTGCCCATAACCTAGGTTTGTGTATTTGGTCAAGGCATTAATAAGCAGCAAAACTAACATTCAAATACCTCTGAGCTTTGATGTCCTGTACCCTGGTCATTCCCCTTTTTGGAATGTAAGAGAGAAATAAAGTTGCTGCAAATACTCCTGGTGGCTAGTAAGAAAGCAATTACTAGATGTTGGTGAAGTCCAATTCAGCCTACTTTAGATGGCTGTATTGGAATTATTCTGGAGAAATATAGGAAAAATTGACCTAACAAATAAGGATCCAAAAGGATACATTTCACCAAATCTGGAACAACTGGATTTCATTCATAGCCCCCACGAGAGCAGACTTTATTTGATGTCACTGGTAATATTGCTTTGTAATGTACTCATTTACAGGTCTCGTGACTGAACAATCTCTGGACTTGTATGCCCTGATGTCTGGTGTTGCTCATCTTCTGGACTCAAACCAAACAAAATTGGAATGTGATTTATGTTTAGTTTTTCTAATGATGCAATCATGGTGTGTTGTTCTTATACATTCCAAATAAAGATCCAATTAAAAAAAAAAAAAGCAGCAAAACAAGGTAATGCAGTTAGCATGAAAACACTCACTAAAATTGTTTCCTACTCTAAGGAAGTTTATTTTTTGGCTGGCAATTTTTGGCTTGTCTTGCCAGAATTTGATGGAATTTTTAGGGAAAGCTGGTCATGGCACAAGAAAGAAGTGATATGGTTTTGGTGCTAATCCAAACATGGATGCCAATCCAGGAATTTCACTGGGATAAACTGCTTTCTCTGTTAAAGTTATCAAAATGTGGAAGGCTTTACCTTCAGAACTTAAAGTGGAACCAGACTGGAATCATTTTAGACTCAATCTGAAACAGTTTTTAAAGAGACTCAGATTTATATTCATTAATAATGTTGTGCTTCCTGTTTTACCTGGTTTTTGTATTGTTGTGTGTATTTGTGTGGTATTGGGTTGTTTGTTTGTTTGTTTGTTTTGTAATTATTGAGTTTCTTAGTTGTCCTTTTTTAACAGTATTTGTTGTTTTTGAAGTCTTTAAAGGCCCAACTAGAAACAGGCATTACAAATTAGCTCAATCTATAAATGCTGTAGAGTGCAGCAACATTCTCTTGCTTCATACTGTCCCCATACAAACAAACATTAAATAAATAAATAAATAATGGGTTGGTCATGGCACAAGGAAGAAGTGATGGCAAAGTTTGGAGATAATCCAAATCAGGGTGTGTAGCCAAGCATTTTTTGAAGACATTTTTAACATTGTGAGATAGGACAGTTTTTCAGCATTTTCAATGTTTCCTCAGCAAAGAATGTCAAAAATGCTTTGATAGAGGTTTGCACTCTCAGAGCACTTCTAGTTCAGATGAGAGATTGGAGCAGCCTTATCTGCAGCCTGAAAATTCATACAGGAGGCACTGACTCTGCATGTGCAGTATTTTTTTTCAGGCTGATATCAGCAGAGTGTCATCGATTATTAGTCATGAAACCAAGGAAAATGGTTTGACTTTCATCAGACTACACAGAAGTGGCGGCCTACTTCAGGTTAGGATACATTTGGGATGTACTGTATTTCCATTATGATAAGCGTATGTGTGGTGGAAATATAATTTATTGGTAAGCTCTAATACTGACTGCTGTTGGTCAACTTACACTACAAATTGATGTTTTTAATCACCAAATATGACACAATGACCATAAAAACAGACAAAACAATAGTGGGCTGACCTCAGGACATACATCTGTTATCCCTGTTTATAAAGCACAAGCAACTTAAGTTAGTTAAAGTCTCTTGAAAAAAAATGCAGTGTTCCTGAGGTGGAGGGGCAGAGAGGTAAATGGATACAGAAGCAATTCAGTCCTTTTTTACCTCCGCCAAGAAGGTTGTGTTTGTTAGCAAGATTACACAAAAACTGCTGGACGGATTTTGCTGAAATTTTCAGGAGAGGTTGGTAATGGCCCAACTTAAAAATGGCTAGATTTTCACAGTGATCCAGATAACCGTCATTAGCGTATGGTCATTTTTGCTCAACAACTGTCTAACTAATTATGATATCAACATGATTCCAAGTGCTAGGTGTGGGTTTTTAGGGTCAGGAATCATATTATGATGGTAACATCATGGAACTATTGCTTATAGATGTAACAGCAATATGTGAACTACCTTGGTGGAGCTTTGTGCTCTCCGAGTGCTCTCTGGTTTAGTTTGTGTGCTATCTTCAACAACACCATGTAGGGTACCATCCCCCCAAAACCTCTTATTTAAAGAATACTTGATACGTACTAAAGTTCTAATAAAGGTGACAAGAGGTTTGTGAAAAGTATAAATAATGACACAAGAAACTATTGCAGTTTGAAAGAAATTTTCCAACATTAATTTACTGGTATTTAAACTTACTGTCAGATCAGATCAGAGTTTAATGCTAAAGCTTTCAGGCTGTGCGCCGTAAAACGTTCCGAAATCCACAGAACTGTAATTTAAAGGGTTTAAATTATGTACATTTTGTGGAAAGAATTTGATTTGGTAAACTGATAAGTCATAAAATATCTGGCACTTTGTCAAACAAGTAAGTTTTCTGTGTAGAGATCCTTGATCCAGGATAGAGGGCATGTTTTTTTTGCAAGCTTTGCTTTTTAAAATACTAAAACCAAAGAAAGATGGTTATTGAACTAAGCTGTATCATGGTTTTCACCTGCTCTCAGTCTGTTTGTTTAGCTTCATGGCAGCATTTGTGTATGTGCTGATTATGTATGTTGTGTTTACAGTATCAGTAAAATTGTTGCCTGACATCACAGACCAGTGAATGAGTTACCCATGGTGATCGAGTGCTCACATCCACCTCCCACTGACCTTAGAGAACAAAGGTCATCATTACAGTTAAATCTAGACAGAGAAAACATTCCTGTTCAACCCATAACAATAACAGTGGTGTGAGAGACTAAGGTCACAGTCTAAAACATGCATACACACACACATAAATTAACAGAACAGCAGCTATTCGTCTGTATGCAAGCCTGGTTCTGTTTATGGTGAACGAAGAGAAGGAGCCCCAGGTGATGCAAACACAATGAAACACACAGAGTGTCACACATGTGCCAGTTCATTAGCATGCTAATTGGAGGTGAGGACAGTGTGGTGTGGAGGTGGTACAGAGCAGTCCCAGTGTATTAATCACGATCTCTCAGAGACCAGCTGATTCCCCAACCTGGTCCCTCAGCAGCTCCCTCACCACTGAACCTTCCTCTGCAGGGTCTACCAGCCTCTTATTCTCCCTCAAGCTGGTCTTATATGACTCCATAACCATAGTAGAGAGAGTTATGTGTACAGGAAATAGTGTCCACAGTGAGTAAACACAGAGGATCATCAGCATTTATTCAGGGGCCTATTTCCATCTAACTGATGAAAGAACAGTATCATACCTCTTCCAGTCTCTTCTCTTTAACTGCTAAATGCAAAACAGTGTCAACTTACATGTAGCTAACTGTGTTTGTTCATTTGTTTGTTTTGTGTGTCAATATCAGAATGCTGTCCTACAAAACTTGGCTCTAACATCTGTACGTAAACGCATAAGTGTAGTGAAAGTGAGCTAAATAAGCAAAGATTTGGGACAGTACTAAAAGTTGATTAAACCAGAACTGCACAATTGGATATATATTCTTGATTTGCCCAATAAAGACATAAAAGCTATGGCACTGCATTAAAAGTCATAGCAATTTTCTGTTATTATGTAAAGCAGTGATCAACTGGAGGCTCTTGAGGCACATCAGGCCTTCCACAGCTTTCCTCATGACCCCAGAACATGGGGTTGAACACTTTGAAACAGGAATGACTTTGTGTTTGATTTGTTTCATTAAACCCAGAGATTTTAATTCATAATAAGGGCACATTTATGGTTCAAACTTCCATGAATTTGTTTCTTTATTAATTTTTGTTTTAATACCTTTGTCTCTGCCCACCTCCCAACACAGTTTTGGTGGATGGCTACTCAACATTGGTCCAGTTCTGCTCAAGCTTTCTAACTGCCCTACAGAGTTTTTTTTGTTTGTTTTGTTTTGCTTTGGTTTGGGTTTTTTTTGTTTTTTTTTTGGGCACTGTAACTATTTCCGACTGTGGCAAAGTGCTGTACTCATGGTGGATTCATGTTGGGTTTGGAAGTATTTATGTATAAATTTGTATGTGTATTTTTAAAATGAAGAGTATGGCATCGACCTGCTCTTTTGTAAAATGTCTTGCAATAAAATGTGCACTACACAGATAAAGATTGATTGATTGATTGATTGATTGATGACAGACCAGAAAGTAGTAGCCAAGACAATGTTCCTATAATGTCGCCTTGCAGCAGCATGGGCATAGGGACTGATCTCACTTTTTAATTCTAAGACATGCATACAAGTCTGAAAATTATTTAATAAATAAGTAATTATATGTTTTTAGACCAAATCACTTCTATTTTTTCAACAGCAACAACAAAATCTGGCCCCCATACCATATTTTTAGAAAAAAAAAACATCTGCCCTTGTAGTTGATGACCCCTGGTGAACATTCCTTTAGCTGGCGTAAGATGCACTTTGGATATAACTTAGCTATGCCAGGTATTTAAATGATAGGGAGCTTGTTGATTTCTATAGAGCCCCTGTTTAAAGCAAGCAGGAAGAGGCAGAGAAAGAAAAAGAGCCGATGAAGCAGCCAAAAGTAACCTGCTGTTACTGTAACAAGGGACCCTGATAACACAGTAATAACAGGCTAATCGTATTTGGGTTCAGAAACCACAACATGCTAATTCAATTAGCTTAATAAGCCCCTGTAGATAAAGGGCTTGTTTCAGCTGTCGTGATTGGCTCAAGGTTCCAGGGAGGTGGTCCTCTGGGTCTGTGCATCTCTCACGCTGCCACCAGTAGGGGGGGAACTTCCAGTACACTCCAAAACTCTCCACTGTGGAGAGTTAAACAGTTTTGTACTGCTCTGAAAGATCAACCTGGAGGAGCTGTGTGTGAGATGTGTTTAATTCCCTTTCTTTAATTTGAAAAAAAAAATAGTGTGTCAGTCAGAGGGTAACGTTTGCATGCACAAACTGATGCAGATCTTGTTTTCCATGATCAGACCTTTTATTCAAGCAGGAAGACAAATTTTCCCAAAGCTGTACCTGTAAACTCAGCATGCCTAAGCCGAAACACTGACATGTTTGAGCTTCAGGTTCCACAGGGAGAAAACTAATCCCAGTCTCCTCCTGTGCATCCTCCTAAAGTTTCAACAATGAGGAAGAAGTTGCTCATCCCTTGGAGCTTTCTTTATTGTTTGCCACCACAAACACACAACACAATACCAAACAAAACCATTCTCAGTCTATTGTCCTGTTGCCGTGTCTCAGTTCACTCTGAGCGTCTGTCTCAGTGCTGGGCTCTTTGTGTGGAGATGCACTGAAAGGCTCGGCAGCATTGTTTCAGCGGCTGAGGAGGAGAATGGGACTGTTACAGTGGAGAGAATTGGCAGCTGAGCCCAGCGAGGAGATTCTCCACACAGTATTAGGGAGAGGGATCACGACGCTCCACCGCCACGCTGGCCCCTCTCACCCCTCACACACACATGCAAAACACACACATGCACCCCAAAACTAGAAATGCAGCTTCAAGACCCCCCCCCCCACCCCACCCCCCACCCCCCGTGAAATCAGCATTCTCTCTTAACCCTTTGTTTCTTAGCAGACGAGCTAATCTGTTTACGGGTGTTTGTGAGGGTGCCTTTGTTTGAGCCATGCACATATGTGTGTGCACACATACACATGCACACATTAATCTGCAGGCCACGAGCCAGCTGACACCAGCAGAATATAACACCAATCCCCACAGACTTTCTCTGCACACACAAATGAAGCCACACACTCTTTTTCTCCTTCTTTCTTGATCCAATGCTGAAATGCATGTGTGCGCCTGTGCATGCAACATGCGACAACATGCATATTCTCCTCAGCTATAGAAAGTGGGGGATGGTCCATGTGATGAGCACGTACGTAAAGCAGTGAAGAGAGGAGGCAGTGTGAAATGAAGAGAGGCAGTGTAGGCAGAGGGAGGACAGTGTCTGGAGGTAGAGAACTGCTGTAAACAACACAGCGCATATTTAAAAGAAGGATTTGTTCAGAAGCAGAGGGCACAGCTGGATCTTTACTGTACACATCAGCAAAAAAACAACCTTACACACTTAAACGCACTGCTCTGACTGGGTCCATTTCTCTGTTCACACCAGCTCAATCCCATTCATCAAACGTCACAGCAATTTGAGAGATTAGACAGCACGGATTAGACACCACAAGGCAGCCTCTTTTTGAAGCGTTGAATGCTTTTGTGCTCCTTTCTTTCCACCTCTTTCATTTCATAAGACAATATTATATCAAGTGGTGGTAACACTCTCTCAAATTCACAACAACTGCGTTTCAGTTGATTCACTGACTATAGGGAACGAGTGAGTAATTATGTAAGAAGAAAACACATTTCACTGACTCCTTATGCACCTTGCTGTGGCGTACTTGTTTATTGGTTGGCCTTGCTGGATTTCCTGCCTCTACTTTTGCTCTGATTAATGAGACACACACACTCAGGCACGTGCTCTCAACACCAGCTCCCCTCTCACTAAGTTAGCAGCACTATTAGTAATGATTGAACCCTATCCAGTGGATGTAATATATTAGCAGGGAGATTATTCTGACGTTAAAACATGTTCCCTGTGCTGACAGCATCATCAATCACCCTCACACTGCTTGTAGAAGACCCACACACTGGACATAATTGCTTCAGCATGGGGTTGTGGGGGAGGAAGGGGAGGGGGAGGTTTGCGAGGGAGAGGAGTGTGTGAGATTGAGGACGAGTGTGTTTGCATGTTGGACGCGCAAGCAAGCACAGAGCTGGAAATAAAGGACGCCACACTGCTCAGACTAGCTTTTGATGATCCAGATTAGTCCAAAATGAGCTTTAATCTGAGTCACTGCTCAGGAAAATAACTCCAACAATCACTTCTGATAACTTCAATTAATGGGACTAAATGTCTCTATTACTGATGCCTTATGAGGATGACTTCCATTCTGGTGATTAGAGCTTCTTCTCCTTACATCTCATCATTTTTCCAGTAGTAGTGGAACATGAAAAGGTCTGTCTTTTTGGGGCAAAATAACCCATTCCTACAGTTCATAACTGGGCAACTATCATGGAAAGTTCAGAATGAAAAAATCCTAAACCCAGAGGAGCATCTGGTGAAAACAGCACACTTCCTTTTTCTTTTCTTTTTGCCAGCTGTCCATTAAAGGCACACGCACAATTTCAGCAGTAAGCAACAAGTAGCACTGATGCACTGCACTCTGACATCTGCCTCTGCCTGCTCTCCCCCTCTTTCACATCCTTACCCAACAGGTGGAACCTAAACCATTAAAATGATTTATTTAGACCTGTGTAAAACTCTCTCTCTCTCTCTCCCTCTCTCTGGAGGCTCTCTCAAGAAGCGCTTCAAAAGTGCAAACCTCCACCAAGGCATGTTTCAACATAGTCGGATGAGCTATTGTCAAAAATTTGGAAAAATGTCTCAGCTCACCTTGTTAACCAATCCTTGAAATATTCCAGGATCCACATCAGGATTCAGCTCACTGCAGAAATCTAATCACTTGTCCCTTGTGCCATGGCCAAGATTCCCAGAAAATTTCATATAAATCCACTAAGGACTTATTATGTTAAAAGCATATAAATGTGGAACAAATCCTTTAAATTTCCATTGATCTGCATTCAGATTCTGATCACCAGTTCAGTTGATTATAGCTTCAGGATCTGATCAATTGGTCCTTGTCCCATTTCTGACCTGTCCTGAAAATGTCATTAAAATCTGAACCAAAGTTCCAAACGCTGGCAAAAACATAACCTCGAAAACGAGCCTCATGATTCAAGTTCACAGAAGCAGGGTATATTGAAGATGTGGAACCTGCTTGAGTGTGGGGTACTCAATATACACAAGTGCACACATAGAAGTTGCCATTATTGCTTCTACTGCCTTATTTTTGGTGCAGATCAACTACAAGCCACACATATTGTACCAGAATGTATACATGCGAGTGTTCTGGCATGGATCAAAATTATAAGAAGGCCAGCAGGGAAGGGAGGTACAGAATAATAAAGCCCATAATGTCGTGATGGGTAGTATTAGACTTTATTAAATCGATACAATATCGATACTTTTTGCTGTTGCACACATACTGTTTCTGAATGTGATGTTTTTCATTGACCAAATTTTTTTTTTTTAAAGTATGGCATTGACCTACTTTTTTGTTGAGCATCTTGAGATAACATTTATTAGAACTGGTGCCATACAAATAGAGATTGATTGATTGATTGATTGAAAATCATATAAAGAAAACATGCAGTCTAAACTGTGGACCATCTGATCTTAAATTGAGCTAAGTTTTAAGTCCAAGTCCAAAGGAAATCAATTTAAGAAATATTCCACCATTAAAAATTTAGTGACATATTTTGAATTGATATTTATTTCATAAATACAAATAGAGACAAAACAAGTACATAAAACATGTAGGCCTGTGTTTCATAATTAATAAATATTGTTTAAACTAAATATAATCATTGCTGTAGAGTAGCACAGCACAGAACTGAGTTTTCTGTCTGTTGTTCCTACTTTAGTTTGTTACAATGTTGTTTTTTTGTGTCTGTACGTAAAATTATGAGTGCAGCAACCAATACATGTATTTGAATTAACTTATTTTGACTTGCGTTATGTTCCTTTTTCTCTGTTTAGCATGTATGTAAGTATTCATGGCAACTGACCACTTTTGCCACTTCTTTATACAATGCAGTTGCATCCAGGCTGTATTTGACCATCTGAGATGTTTAAATACCTGGCCAGGGGATGTGGGGGCCACTTTCTGGTTGAGAAAACCTTGGATTCTGGAGCCTGCTCAGTTACACTCACCATGTCTTCTGATGTCTTGTGGATTATTTTTGTTCAATAGGTTCACATATATTTTGGACAATATGATATTGATTCATCCAGCAGTGAACTGTTTTCCCCTCAGAAACAAAGCGATTTTATGGATAAGAGTTTTATGTCTGAATAATGTGTAAGATATCAATATCCCTGAATATCACAAGTTGTAACTTAAAATAAATTAACTGTCAATATTGTTGTATAATCAATAACAGAATTTGAAGGTTTGTAATTTACTTCATCTTTATTTTCTTTTTCCTTTTTATTTTGTATTTGCTTAATCAAGATGTGGTTATAGCAAATGAGTTGGTTTAAGTTGTGTCTGTGGCGTTCAACATGATGTCTTTTACTAGCACCTCACCTATTTAGAAGATGTAATACAGCAGTGGATCTTTAAAATATTACATATAATTGATTTAATAATCTTCTTATTGATATTTGCTTAATGTGAGATAAAAAAAAGTCTTTCAAGGAGCAGGTAGATCTGCTTATAAATGTTGTGGTGTGCAGGGTGTAATATCAGCCTCTAAAAATAAAATCAAAGTACTCATACAAAGGCCGTCTAGTTAAAAGTTATTTATTTTAATTGCAGCTTTGGGGAATAACTGTTTCTGTATGCACTGCCTGTTGGAGATGGCTTTTCTCGAGGATGACAGGACTTCTTTTCCTTTCTCTGATCTCATCTCTCTTTCCAACATGTTTCCTCCCTGCTGTTTAGTTCTGCTCTCACTTGCCCGTGACATTACTTTTTCATCACTAACCCTCTCCATATCTGCATGCCGCGCACAGGAAGGTGTTGATGTAAAAATATAATGCACACAATATGGACCACGAAGCCCACCTTTGTGTTTCTGTCATCTGATATAATCCATGCTATTTGTGCTGCTTCTCCTCCTATAGCTACCTCAGTTTCTCTCTCTCTGTCTCTCTCTGTAATGTGATCCAGTGATTAGTATTCTGCTCAGGCATTAGGATGGAAAGCAGAGTAGCTGCCGAGAGGTGTCCTGAATCACATCACTCATATTCTGCTCTGTGTATGTGTGTGTTTCAAAAGAGAGAGAGAGAGAGAGAGAGAGAGAGAGAGCACCAAATCAATCTTATATCACCCACTGGCCACTAAGTGTTGTGCGTGTGTAAGCGTCACTCTGCATTGTTTAAACACACATTTACCATCTAACTGAGCTGCTGAACTGCCATTTGTCAGTTTCCCCTACACAGTACGGCGTGTGTGTGCATGTGTGTGTTTGCACACATGCCAAGGTCAACTGCGCCCCATCTCTCCTGGCTGGTAAATGCAGATAGTACTGTTGCTTGCTGAATGCTATACACTTAGATTCAAACCAGAAGAAATATATTGGTTATACTATATGTGGAATACATTTATTACATCTGATTGAAGTCATGACAGAAATAGTTTTATGTGTATACAAAAACTAATTTATCATTTTGACAGGGTAAATTTATTGTCACTAAACATAAATAATATGCTGTGGTAGTGTTACAGCTTGAATGTGTTTTTCTACCATCACTATTAATATGCTACAAATTGAGAAATCACAAATTAAATGTTTTTATTGCCTTTAAACAACTGTGTTAAATACAAATAGATCAGAGTTGGGAAAAGCACCCAACAAGCCAACAAGAGCAATAAATGTATCTTCAGTCCAACTTTTCTGAAGATGAATGTGGTTATTTTTTTGGAGGGAAAACTTTTCAAGATTGTAAATACACTCCTTTTTGCTCACCACATAAACTGCTCTAGGACCACACCCTGTATTTGACTCTATTCATGGCCACAGTGTACCTCTGTGAAACTACATATTAAAACTCAAGCTACAACAAAATAAAACTTTGTGTCATCCTAGAGAAATTATTAGGCCACAGACTGTATCATTTAGCCAAAGTTCCAGTTTGAGACACCACGATTTCCATGTTATATGACCAAAATGTATGTGTCCTGCATTTTGGTTCATAAGAAAATAAAACTGTTTGGTTCATCAACCATCAAAAATATGAGTGTATCTAATGAATGCTCTGTATTTAGCACCTAAAGGCACAATACTGATGATTTCTGAGAATTGTAAATGTACAGTGTGTACAATTTTTGCTCTGAAAATGTATATTTTAAAAAGTTAACACCTTTTTTTCTATTTTGTGTAATTACATTGCCTCAATCCAATGGTATATAAAGCCAAAGAAATCCTTACTTTTTTAATGTAATATCATTGGTCCTGTAATGGTGACAAGTGTAGAGCTGCATAAAAATTTCCTTACCACAGAAGGGGAAATGGCTGAGAAAAAGAGAATTGTTTCAGTGTAAATGTTTTATTCCACAAACACTTTTCTTGTGACGTCAAAGTCACAAAATTGCATGAAAGACCACCTAAATTGTAACCAGTTATTTACGAAAGAGGCCCCCAACCACTAGGCTGCAGACTGATGCTGGGCTGTAGAGAAACAAAAATCTTTTTATGATTTGGGTGGGGTGAAAACTCACACAAACTCTGATGCAGACCAAAGAAATTAACTCTGGTCTGCCAAAAAGTGGGGGCCCCTTTCGCTTCCAAATAGAGTTTGGTCTGGGGTGTTTGTGAAAGCAATCCAAACTAAACAAGGACCAAACAAGGCAAGTGGAATATGGCTCCGTATTGCTCTAGTCAATATGCAAGAGCCACCTTTTTTTTATTAAATGCACAGAACACTTCCGAATTTCTTCAAGTTAAACAATGTTACAACTTTTACAGATGGGGTTTATTTCCAGGTCATAGTGCACCAATGAGCCAGATGACAGGGACAAAGACCACAGCTACAGCCCCAACTAGTATCAACTAACAATGTTGCCACTTCACCTCCAAACCAGGCTGAGTCTGTCAGACTTCAGGTGTGAAAGCGAACTCATTAAAAAATAAGAATCATAAACAATAAATGTTATTGTTCTTGTAAATGTTATTGTTACTGTTATTGTATTCTGATAGTATGAAGTCATGGATTTACTGCAGATCAACCTCAGAATCTCTGTGTTTAGAAGGTCATGAAGTTATGAGAAAAATGATATTTGAGTTTTGAATTAATATATTTAAGATCTATGACCTTAAAACTTTCGTTAACTATCAGATTGTGCAGTTCTTGATAGTAAAACATACCACCCTGTCCATATCAGTGTGTTGTTTTCTTCTGAATAATAAAATTTACAACAACGTCTCTTGAAGTTCTGAAACTAAATGATACCATGATGATTCTGGGCTAAAAATAGAGACTGTAAAAGAACTGGACCATGTGACCATGTGGTGTATTATGAAGCCTTGTAATAAACATACTATACTGCATGTTTGCCCAACTGAACTTTAACTCAATCTACTCACAGACAGAGAGGCTGGGTTGGGCTGGGACTTAAGGCCATATAACCAATAGGGACATAGCATTTCCAAAACTGGAAATCCTAAATAAATCTTCGATCAAAGAAAAATAAGTGCAATATAAAAAATACATCCCCTGGGCAAGAGCGCAGAGATGTATTATAGTTTAAGACTGAAGCCGTTTTTGAACCAGTCTGTAAAGATGTGTATTAAGGCTGTGAAAACTGCATTTTCCCTGCACACAGTCATCAAGGTGTCAGTTTTCTGCAGCCAGCCTCAAGTGGACACCTGGGGTTCAACAGGCTTTGACGTTTCTGCATAGGCCTCCAATTTTGGCCCCAGAGGTTTCCACCTGGCTAAAAACAACAAATATTTACTTATTACTCAGTCCAGGTAATAAGAAAATGTAGGCAAATTGTTTCATCTGATATGATTTTCTTCCACAGTGGACTGTTTTATACTTTATAGTCTCTTATGTAAATTTTGGTTTCAATCATTTTACATTTATGACTGAAAACAAAAAAAAATATGTTTCTTGTATATGTTCGACTTTTTAAAGTTTAATAATCTAAGTCTAGTTTCTAGTACATTTAAAACTGTAAATAATTTCAAAGAATTTGAGTCTTTTTCTTCAAAATGTACATCTTTTTATGTTTAGAGTAGCCCTAATATGTCATATTCCACTGAGAAAATAAATCTGTTAACTTTATTGCATCATTTTGCCCCTAAATTTCATAACTTGGTCTCAAAATATTTCTTGAATCTCAGATATCTACAATCGTGCAGACCATTTGGATAAACTATCAAGCCTTCCGATGGTATGAATCAGTCAGGCAGTATGCATGCTCCCCCTTTTAAAACAAATGTCTGTGCTCTGATCACTGTTTTCTTACAGGAAATGACTGTAACAGATTTTTAACATATACAGCCTATTGCATAAAACTCTGATATTAAAATCCTGCTTTTTGTGAACAAAATAAAGGATAATGCAAATGGTAAATTGAATGCAAACATGCCTTCCTTAATGGTAAAAGGACTTAGTGTGCACAGGTACACAGGGGGATAAAAAGGAAAAGACGTGTGTGCAAGTGTGTGTATTTGTGGCGCGGGTGCGTGGCCAGGGGCAAGGGAGGAAGATGGAGTGTGTGTGTGCATGCATTAAAATAGGGGATTTTCTTGTCAGAGTAGCAGGGTTGAGGATTAGTTTAGGATCTGACTGAGACAGAGGAGAGGAGGGCCGGCCACATAAAGAGATGACTGGGCAAATATGGGCACATACATCAATATCAGCTCTGTGCACATTATAGCAACCCACAGCAGGGCGAAGCACACACTGCAGACAGCCGAAGAGATTCTCTTTGTTTATGCATGACTGGAGAGAAGGAAATTAATATCAGTGAATTGAATCCGCTCCTATGGAAGATCTTTATGCTTCCCCAATCCTCTGACTTGCAAGCCAAAATAGATGCAAGAGGCACACACACACAAATGCGCACACACACACACACCTTATTGAAAGACAGGCACTAAAATAACCTCTGTTCCAGCTGGTGGACTGCTGATGCTCCTGCTGGGCTGTTTTAATGGGGAAAATTAGCCAAGCAGAAAGGTGGATCCTGTTTGTTATGCTCCACTGTCCCCCTTCCACACAGTCGGCCAAGGAGGCATCCTCTGTTTTACCCTCTCTCTGTCTCTGTGAGCTCTCCTGACATTGTGTATCTGCACCAGCTGCTGCTGCCTACATCACTCTCCTCCAGCCTCCATACTCTGCCAAGCACAGATACAAACAGGACGTATATCACACACACAAACACACACACATACACACCAGCAGCAGAGCTATCTCAGAAATGCTGGGTCTTAGCTCAAATCAAGGAAGTTGCCAAAGGATTTAATCTTTTAATAATCCACCAGTGATACCATACTTATCTCATTTATTCAACCTGCTGCTGCACCAGCCACTGCACGTACCCCACCCTCATGAGGATGTCATGACACCAGTGAGAAAAGGGAAGGATGTGGGGAGGAAGGGCATAAACAAATGAGAGGTCTGTATGAGAGAATGAGGGACATTGAGAGAAATGAGAGTGAGAGGTGAGAGAGTGGAGGCCAATGAGAGGAGGATATGCAGTGGGGTGAAAAGCCTCTTTGTTCTTGATGCCCTTGAGACAGCTGACTTCACCACAATAAGACCTTCTTTCAGAGGAACAGAGAGGGCGGACAGTGATAAGAGGAGAAGTGCTCAGTACTTTAGGCATACAGACCTGGTAATTGTAGTAGATAGTTGTGGTGTCAACAACATGTCACAAATTGTGTTTGGTTAAATTTTCTCCCTCAAAAAAAAAGAAAGAAAACAAAAAAAGAAAGAAATGAAAAGAGATATTTCAGCCGTTTAATATCATTCTGATATTCTTATCCTAAAATGTTTAAACTTTGCCAAGGCTTTTCTGACAATGTTAGCCAAGTTATTCTCCAAAATAAATTCTCCAAAACTGCCCGACTGTGCAATGTTAACAAATCCTTTAAGAAAAAGTCCTGAATCTGTATCCGTATTCAGATGATCACTAAAGTCTATTAACCTCTGCAATGTGTCATGACCAACATGCTACTGAAATGGTATCCAAATTCATTGAGGCCTTTTTAAGTTACAATCAAAAATGGGGAAAACTGCCCAATTTGCAGTGTTAAAAATCCTCTGAAGAACCTCTAGATCTGTATCCATAATCGGATCACCACCAAAATCTCATCACTTCTTCCTTCTTATCTTCCTCACAGACAAACACTCCAAGAAATGAACAAACACTGGCAAAAACATATACCTCCTTGGCGTATGTAAATAATACATTACATTTGCTATGTTTACATGCCCATTTTTTCTTCAGTGTGATTGAAATCATTCCTACTGGAATTTCCATATTCCCCATTTACATGGGTATTGAATGAGCCGTCCCTATGGTCTAAATTCAGACACTAGAAGAAGCAGGTCTTCTTTCCTAACAAAATGGATAAAAATGTGCTCTTCTGTGTAAGTCAATTATTTCTAGTCAATATGAATTAATTGAAATAGAGGCAGCAGCCATCCATATTAACTTATGAAGTATGATGAGACATTAACATGCAATATAACATATTGATGAGACAATATGAATGGTGATTCTGTTAATATCATACGTTAAAGAAGATTTTCTCTGTTATGAGGGTCCAATTAATTAGGAGCGCGTTTCCAAATGTTTCATACTGTAAATTTTGCAGTTTAACCTTATGTTAGAACACTACAGTCAATCAATCAATCAATCAGTCATTTTTATTTGTATAGTGGTAACCACAACAAATGTTATCCCAAGACACTTTACAATTGAGCTGATTGAAACCTTACTCCTCATTTTATAAATATACATACAAATACAAACACACGTATAAATATTCATTATTATTATGACTATTATTATTGTTACTATTATTATTATCTTTATTATTATTGTACATTATTCTGCTTATTTGTGTATATCCATGTAAACATAAGTATTTAAAGCATGTGTGTTTTTTGTTTTGGCATGTATAAAAACACATAGCCACTGTCGGGCACAAACCTCTTATCTCAGTTTTTTTTTTTTATTAAACTGCACTAATGGTTACTTCATGTTGATAGGAGGATTTAATGAACTTCTAACCAAACTGAAGCGCAAAAATTTATTTGTTACCATGACAATACAATAATCATTATTTTAGTTGTAAAGCATTCCGATTTCTTAGTTTGACACAAAGTAGTCATACTTCTTGACAGTTTTTATGAGCATATACATCTAAATGAAAAATAGATGGCATTGATGACAAAAACAGATAAGCAAACAAACAATGTAACACTGCAGACATGCTCTTCATTTGTATTTTTAATGAAACATCTCACTTAATATATTTCACTCTGTGCAGGCAAATATATTTTCTATTTACTGTCATGCAAAAGTATTTCTGTTTTTGTCTCTGTTAGCTCTCAAAATCCACATTCCAAGAAGAACAGACAAATTGTCCTGTCACTTATTCAATAAGTGCAGGTTTCATCCATACATAAGGAAATGCATGTCCTTGCATTGGACACTGGGATGCATCAATCTTAAATTTGTGGGTATACAGACATAGCTACACATTTAAGTGGAAATGCAGCAACCCCTAATAAATCCTGCCAAACACTGTCATATCACACTCATTTAATTAGCATGTATTTGTTGTGTTATGTTTCTGCATTGTTTAGATAATCAATCCTATCAGTTTTGAGAACATACTGCACTTAAAACAAAAGCTGAAACAGTCAGTCTCAAAGATTTCATAGGCATTTAAGTATATATGTAAACCAAATGTTGACAATTTCACGGCTGGCAAAGCCTCACAGCCCCCTGAGACCTTCTGGTGCCCAGACCCCAGGTTGGGAACTAAGACCATAGACCTTATTAATTATGGAAAACACAACACTGCATGTCTGTGAACCTGAAACATCACTAAGCTAAAGCTGGTCCTGAGGTGAAAGATTGTGGCGTGCAAATCATAAGACAGTTTTAAGCCCAGTGTAAGTCCTTGTCTGTTATTTCCAACAATCAAATGTTTTAATTTTTAAAATGCTCTCTGTAAAGACAGAATCATTTCAAGAAATGTGTGCATCCACATGAAAACACTCACACTGTAGTATCCAGGCCTGTAAGTGGCGCTGTAACACTGCTGCAGGCATATACAAAAACCAGAGAAGAAGAGATGGAGCATGCGCATACATCAAGATAAATGCAAACAAACACTGGCATATGCTGTTCTCTGTGTCCTCTTGTTGGTCACGGTGGTCGTAGAGGAGCAACAGATATTACAGTCAAAGCCATAATAAGCTCAGTATCTTCTGCAGCACTAACGCGACATTGTATTCCACCATTGTTTCTATTGGGTTCAGGGTTCACGCCTGCAGTTTAGGGGGGAGGTGGGGCTATGATGTCATAGTTTCTAAAAAAAATATCCATATTTATTGTGAAAACAGAAACTCAAGGTTGGTGTTTTTGGATTTATACACTCTGGGACTGTTTTCAAAAATGTGCATTTTCAGGCACCCAAACATTGTATCTGTGTGAACAGCCACCTATTGTGTGATTTAACACTTGTGTGGATGTGCCTGAATTCATCTCTGTGTGGACAGCCACTGAGGAGGGGTTGCTTGTTTTTTGGTTGGTTGGTTAACTTTGTTTTCCATCATGTGCCTTTGAAATAAAAAGCCCAAATCTTGATAGATAGATAGATAGATAGATAAATAGATAGATGGATACTTTATTCCAGACTTAAAATCCATATCTTGAGAAGATGAAATATAAAAATATAAGGTTTAAGTATAATTTAGGGAATCAAGTAGCCAAAGTAGCCAAAGCCAAAGTTGTGATGTCAAGAAAGAAGGGTTATTCCTGTCAAAATATTGTCTCTTCTGTGTGATTTATCCCTCTGAGCATAAAAGTTCCTACACTGTTTATGAGAAAAAAAAGAGATTTTTTTTTGTAACAAAATCTGAATCTGATGTACAGTTTAACCTTTGCTTCTGAACCATTTTATGGCATTTAAATATGTTTGTTTTGTCCTGTAAGGACAATTTTATCTCTTTTAAGGAAAGATTTATTTCACCTGAATATTTTCAACCAACATTTCAACCCGATTCACAAAATTTCATTTCAACTTTATTGTTGACATTTCATTTTGAATTTTTCCTGAAAATTACTGATGATTACTTTTACTTTTACTAGCTTTATATTTGTTTTTTCCTCAACATGCAACATGAGAAAATCCTTCACCCCTCCTTTTTTTCACATCTGACCTTTATACTTTTCAGAGGGAGAAGTAGGCATAAATAAATCTTGATAATTATAAAGAAAGAAAATCCAAAATAATTATTTCACAATGCTTAGATATTAATGCAACAACGGCATTTATCATAGTGCAGTAAAAATGTGTACATATTATTTAACATGGGTCAAGTGTTGTCCAGTTTGGGTTTGAATTCTGCTCAAGTTGTCTTTCCAACTTTGTCCCTCACTCACTATATCCACTTTTAAAGTCTAGTAACTGTCTTTTCCACTACCACAAAAGCAGGTAAAAGCCCTCCAAAATATTAAAAATGATTTTCATATGGGGTGTAAAATGTTTTATCTAAATTGGCTAATTTTAGGCCGCTGTTTTGTTTTAGTGCATCTTGAATCTTTAAGAAGTGTTGAAAGACAAGAAAAGACAGCAAAGATTAAAGAAAACTGTGGACAGATATGTATGTTTATATATATCTTTATAAATGTGTAAAAAGAAAAAAAAAGAAGAAGAAGAAATGTTTTTCTAGTTTTGTTGTTTGACCTTCACTTTTGTGTTGCAGATAGCAGGTATCGTGTTTGTCATGAGGAGGCTCACTCTGCCATACCTTTGATACCCCCTGGTCTAGTATGTAGCTGAAGTATTGGAGCTTTAAACAGGACCATCATCAAAAAAACCAAAAGAAAATACAGTTTATAAGCAGTGGTTTTAAAAGTCATTCCCCCATTAAGCCTAGATTAATTCCTTTCTGTTTGCTCCTGTTCTCGTCTCTGGCTCTTGTCTTTTAGGTGGCCTGGGATCCTTGGTGTAGACTGCCTGCTGCTGTGGAGTCACGAAGCCTTAATAACTACAATTACAGACATAACACATATTTGGCCATCTCATTCCAGTTCATAATCATTATAGCTGTTAATGTAGACATTAGCATGATCTTTCTATCCTGTCCATGGTTTATACATCTATAGTAACTATCTCTAGCTCCACGTGGGCATGAGATCCCTCTTGAAAATGAGGTGTCACATCTCAAGAGGTCTACCATTAATACATTTATACTTAACAGAGACAAATATGGTAGGGATGCACTTGTGGTCTGGGCACCCATGAGTTTGTCACTACCATAAATTCTTATTTTCAGTAAGACTTTCATTGATTATACTTCTATAAAATTATCACCACAACCATACAGACATGAGGACCCTCCTGAAAACAAGATGAAGCATCTCAAGAGGCTAACCTCTAATAAATTTGTTTTCAGCAGAAACAAATTTGACGACTACAGGTCTATGATTGGTCCTTTGATCTGTCACTAACTTTAGTTCTTACTTTAGTCCGCTTGTCTCCACTTACCTCCCTTCCTTTGCCCACACACCCAACACAGCATCGTGTGGATTTGCTGTTCATCATGAGGCTGGGGTCCACATTCAAGATTTCCTGCCGCTTAACAGAAGGTTTTTTCTTGCCGCCATGATGGAGGGATTCATGATTGGCTATATGGATTCATGTTGGGTGTTGGATGTATATATTTGTATATATATATGTATATGTGTATTTTTATATGTATATATGTATATATGCATTTATGTGTATCCATAATATGAAGAGCTTTGCGCTCTATTGCAAAGTGTCTTAAGATAACACTTGTTATGAATTGGTGCTATACAAATAAAGATTGATTGATTGGTTAATTGCTTGATACCGCACAGGGAACATTCCTCTTGTTTTGTAAAAAGAACATTTTATTCAGTCATTTTCTGTACCTCTTATCCCCTTCAGGGTCGTGGGGGGACTGGAGCCTATCCCAGCTGTCATTGGGTAAGAGGCTGGGTGCACCCTGAACCGGTCGCTAACCGTTCACAGGGCCACATAGAGAGACAGAAAACCATTCACACTCACACCCATACCTGAGGGCAATTTGGAGTCACCAATCAACCTAACAAGCATGTTTTTGGTCTGCGGGAGGAAGTCGGAGTGCCCAGAGAGAACCCACGTATGCATAGAGAGAGCATGCAAACTCCACACAGAAAGGCCCTGCCCGACACGGGGATCGAACAGGCAACCTTTTTGCTGTGAGGCACGTGTACTACCTGCTGTGTCATCGTGCTGCCCCCAAAGCATTTCATAGACCTCTTAATAATGTTCCTGGGTTGTTTTTAGATCTCCCATGGAGGTGCTTTCATGTCTTTATTTTTTCTTGAGTGAAGTCTCTATGTTGGAACATAACTGTTGAAGTAGCACAAATAGACAGATAGATAGATAGACACATAGATAGATAGATAGATAGATAGATAGATAGATAGATAGATAGATAGATAGATAGATAGACTGACAGACAGACAGGCAGACAGACAGACTCTATTGTCCCTTGCAGGAAATGTTTCTAGGACAGCAGTGCTACTGGCTAAGGGCATGATATAAATAAAAAACACTACACGACATGAAAAAGTTACCAAAGCAAGAGGTCTGCGACAAGCATGGTCAGTAGTTACTGCACAAGAAGATTAAAATGCAGTGCTTGTTACAATATGCAGTGAAAATAAGTAGAAACAAGTAAAAATGGTTAAAGTGCAAGGATGCTGTTACATGAAAAGCCGAGTGTAACTGCATTATGGAAACTTGAATCACATCTTTTTCAACATAAGACTCTAAATTAAAAAAAAAAAAAGTCTATTTTAAAACTTTATCACTCTACCTATAAAAAAGCCATTTAACTGAGTTGATGACATGTGCACTGGTCATCCAGTCACATGTCCCCTGGTGCTGCTGTCATCTTTTATTTTGTACTTGAAAATAAAACAAGTTATACAGTGGCGCCCTACTGTAATGAACCAGTGTTTACCTCTTAACACAAAAAGGTGAGAACCATCAGAGTTTTGAGTATTTTCCCAAACACTTAACCTCACCACAAGGATTAAATTTTCCTTCCTGAACAAAAAAAGTTTTCTCTACGTGAAGCAACATATTAAAGCAGATGCTTGGGGATTTTAAAGAAATTCTGTCCAACTTCTCATCTGCTGCCTTGCTTTTGTCACATCCTGTATCATGAACACACTCATTCAAAAGCTCACACATAAACACACTTTAGAAATCTGAGAGTGTGTTACACCTTTTCCTCCACATCCAGAGTTCCTGGCCCCAGGGGTGGAGGGTCTCTTCACCCTTCTAACACGTCCAACTCAAACACACAGCCTCCCATGCATTCACACACATGCATGAGCACATTTACACACACACACACACACACTGGCAGCAGACCACATCAGAGGGGGTCCATTCCTCTCCAAGTCCACAGGTCTCTGGATAAACATATTATTCTGGATTAAATGTTTCCCATATTTGTTTTTCTTCCCTTTGAGACTCCAGGTGGAACTGGTATGAAACCAGAAATCACATGTACATTCTTTTGAACGAAAGAGCGGGCCGGGGGAATGCTCCGAAAGGGAATTCTTGTCCCCCTTTCAGAGCGAGAACTTGTAACAACATTTGTGCAGATTCTTCGATTGCCCCAGATTCATCTAACAAAGGCTGTTTTGTGTTGTTGAGAAGTGGTCTCTTCCCCTTGAAAACCTCTTCGCAGAGTTCTCCATATAAACCAGGAAGTGTGTGTGTGCTCGGTGGAGGTCCACTGCTGGCTCTGAATCAGATCCAGTGGGTTCAAGAGGCAGCGATCCTCACAGGGACAAGTTCATGTGTTAGAATGGAGATAGAAGGTGACAGCCAAGCTTTAAATCTAAGACTTCAGAGGCAGAAGCTGTTGATAGTGGAGTCCTGCTCAATTATGCAATTTTGTCCAAATTACTGCCAGAGCCTTTTGCCCTATCAGAGCTGAGGTTATAGCCTTGAGTGAGCCAAGCCGTGAAGTGATGATGTGTAGGAGAGATCAGAGACTGACCAAAGCCCCAGAAGCCATGATGATATTACCTAAGCTGTACATGGAGAGTGGTCTGGCAACAGTCCTCCTCAAGGCCTCTTCAAGTGTCAGGCTTTCTCCAATGTCACATTGGATGGGGCATCCATTTGATACATTTGAAGTTACAGAAGTTGTTTTCACAACTGCTCTTTTAGATATAATTTATGGTTAGACCAGGTTCAGATTTTGAAGGTTCAAACAGTAACTGAGTGATGAGTGAAGGGCACGCCGGCTCCAGCCCATGACTGTGTGGCTATAAGACCTGCTTCCACCTGCTGCCACAGTCCTGTCTCTTTTCATTAATTGTACCTCAGTACAGAGTCTCAACTGAAAGCTTAGGAGGTACCACAATAACACAACTATTATTGTATACCTGACCCAGGGAAAATTCAGAATGAAAGTTCACTTATACATGCAAGGGGATTTCTCCACAGAGATGGCAAACTGAGCGTTTACTTTGAAAAGCACAAGCAGCAGGTTTGTGTCGATCTTGTCTGTGGCATATTCTGCCACTGTAGACATAGACCTAAAAATGTTGGGGCAAAGTAAATATGGCTCTCTGTTTTCAATGCCCCGTCTATTTTGGACCACATACACATGCAGGTCATGGTAAAAAAAAGTAGGAAAACCTCTTCTTCTCAAGATTTTTGGGATGCATGTAAGAGGTGCAGCCCATGACTGCAGACTGAAAGCTTTGACTTGATATCATACATGCCTAAATAAAAACAGCACACTCCACAGCCTTCACACTGCTGAACTGCATCCAATTTGACAGGGCCATAACGTCATTATTGGAAAAAAAAATAGAAATGTCTTAATTGTTTAAATTTTTGTTCATTTTAGGGTTAAAAATTGACAGAAATAAGGATTCAGTGGCATTTTTCTAAGAGGTCACATATTAAAAGATAAATGTTTTAATGGTTATTATACAAAAATGTATCCTTAACTTGTCCCTAGAACACTTGAAATACCCCTCCTCTCCCTCTGTTGCATACCCCACCTTTAAGAAAAAAAGTGTTCAAATAGTACCTTTAAATATTTACAATAATGATGTCATTAGGGGATATCTGACCTTCCTCAGATGGGAGACACACCCTGATCCAGGTGTTAGACCGTGTCCTAATTGCGAGTGTTAGCAACAAAATCAGGCTAACTACATCGGAACAAATGTGACTGTCTGAACACACCAAGAGTGATGCAGCCTGCTGTTTTTACCTTAACGCCTGTCTCTTTTTTTTCGTCTCTTCTTCACACATTGATACAGACAAGGATTGAGGAAAGAGGGAGACTGACAAGGTGCAAGAGGGATTTTCTTGGTTTTCATTGACATTTCTCACTTAGCAGAATTTGATCATCTGTTTAACATGGCAGAGATGGTGAAGCATTGATGATTTTGGTGTGTGAAATAATTTACTCTATTTCAACATCGAGAGAAAAACTTTGGCTCACAGAGAGCTGTGTATACAAAAGCAAAGTAAAAGCACTTGATGCACTGCTCAGGCCATGTAGTTACATTTTTAACAGATGCATTGTGGACAGCAGGCAACATCTGATGCTTGCATTCAGTAGGACACAGTGTTAGTTATGCCAACAGCCCGCTCAAATTGAAAGAAAATGTTTCAGCATGTCCATGTAGCCATAGTAAACATTAAAGCAGAATTCAGGAATAGTTATGCCACACACATTTTTGAGAGGGGAGTAAAGTTACACAGTTAATAAGGATTTGCATAACAGCATGGTCTTAGCAGGGCTGAAAAAAAGGAGTTCATGGGCGTGCATAAAAATCTACCATCTAAGTGGATTTTTGGGCAAGCAACTTCAAAAATATTTTCAGGGGACATCTGGGACAAGTGTAAATGTGTTTTAAAGGACTAAAATATTTATATCATATTTAAGATTTGGTTTAAATCGTATCAATGGGAAGATATTTTTGTAACATGATTTTGTTAAATGAAAATAACAAAAAATCAGGTCTATGTGATCTGTTTATGTAAAGGTTCAGTTTTTTTTTAACTGGATAAACTCAGCTGTCTTTAAACATCATTTTTTTCATATTCCATCTGTGGTGACAATCACAGTATTTTTTTAAACTATTCATTGATATGAGACTAGAAAGTTGCTTTCAATCAATGATAGGTCTTTTGAATGATGCAGATTTGTACATCTTATATGGTCCATACACAGACGTAGTTAAACCATCTCCAAAAAGAAGTTTAAACCCATTCACCTTAAAATCAATTCTTAAAATCATTTCAAAATTGGCTATGGATTCTTTGAGATGAATTTTCAAGTGCAGACCCGATCAAATTTTGTAATTAATAAAGGCTAAATTAGAGGTACACTGGAGTTACCTTCCTGAGGTTTTGTTGCAATTTATTTCATCACTTCCTGGCCTGACAGTGGAGGTGGCTTTGCAGTGGAGCCTGCAATAGAAGTGTCTGGGAGTGGAGGTCTGCAGCCAGACTGTGTAAGAGGATGGATACTTTCAGCTTGCATGTCAGTACACAACAATTATTTTTATCAGCCACCAATTAAAGAAAGAGGAACTTTCTCCATCAGAGACTAAAGTTTCCCCCTCCAAATATTGCAGTCAACACATCACCCTGTCACAAACATGTCAGAACATCATGCACGATCTGATGCTCTTGGATGATCCCTGCATCAAACGTTAGCTTCCCTGCATACTAATGTAACCATGAACAACCATGGAGGCACACAATAGGCTGAAACCCACAGCGGGTGCGTTTGTTTCTTCCTCTTGTGTTTATTTTTGTAAACTGCTCACACGGGGACGTGTGTTGTGGACAGAAGGTTCTCACTGCGGCATGTTTGATCTTTCTCTCTCTCCCTCTCTCTCTCTCTCTCTTGCCCTCTCTCTGTGGACCCTGGAGATTTTCCTCATGCATAATCACTGTGTGTCTTTCTGATCTTCCTCTATCTACCGCTGGTAGAGGTTAATGCACATAGCTGCACACACACACACACACACGCTCACACACCCACACAGAAACACACATAAATTAAAGGAAGCAGTAACACAATGATATTATTCCCCAACAAATAGGAAAAAGAATACAGCACAGAGGCAGAGAGCAGTTTTGTAATGTTTATTGATATGAAGTAAGTACAGCTTTCAGGCATCTCTAATCTTTACATAAATGTTGTTTTAAATTCTAGACTTTGCAAAAACATGTACATTAAATATTGTATTTTAAACACAGTTACAGCCTATAAAGAGTAATAAAAACCACCTCCCTCTGTAATTCATCATCCCTCAGGAAATGTTAAACCTTCAGTTTCCATCTAAAGTAAATAACAATGAAAACTGTTTGATTTGTTCCTCACTGGGGCTCCTCATCAATGTTAGTTTGTTTTAACAGCCCAAATACCTTATGGCCTCTCACACAGTTGAGTTGGAACTTTATAATACATGTAGAAATTACTTAGAAATGTTTAAAAGAACATTTTTTTAAACAAATTAACACTTATTTCTCTCTTTTTTGCACCATCATTAAAACCTGTCATACTTCTTAATTGTATGATCACCACTCTGATGAATAAACCTCCTGGTGTGTCCATTTATCTCAGGATTTGTATCAATCAATCAATCAATCAATCAATCAACCTGATGGGATTGAATGCACAATAGTGAGGAAATGCTCAATTACAATTTTATGTTTAACAACCTGTTTTAATAGTTTAAAGGTCAGAATACTCAGCATTCGCTGTTTGCCGATTAGCATGCTAATCAGTAACACTGCCTGCTTACTAGACATCAACACACGCTCATTCATACCTTATTTTCTATTAACCAATTATGTAGCTTTAAGCCATAAAACGAGTTTCACCTTATTACCCTCCGGATCAATGCTTATGTAAAGTAAGTTTGGATGTTGCTGTACATTTATTATCTTATTTAATTTGCTTATTTTGGCCTTTACAAGGTCAGAGTACCACAAGATTGGTTATTCTCCCTTTCCAACTCAATTTTAATGACTCCTAGAGTATGTTTCAAATCAGTAATGTTAAAAAACAACCTTCAAGTTATCACTTTACTGACTTCCTCTGATCCACCTGTATTTTGAGTCTGCCTTTGACTTTCTGTCAGAGCTTCTGCCATTTTAAGGCTCCCTTCCCTGTGGTGATAGGACAATTCAGAGCTGCTTGGTGCCATTTGTCAACAATTGTACTTTCATTCTACTGGCTCTGCTCTGCACTGGCCTTATCACTCTGAGCCAATGGATGTAAACTGCCAACAAAACAATAGTAGGATGTCACACTGGTAGGTTATCTTGGGGGTCTGGGGGTACGAGCCATACAAGCCAGTCACTGTAAACAAGGGGAATAGGAGTCCAGACTTTATGTTTCATGCACAGAAGTTCTCCACCAAGTGGTATTTAAAAACACACAACATTGTGTAAAACTCTGAAAAGCTTAATTTGGGCTCTTTAACCTAATATTTGCTCTTATTTTAAATTGCCTGCTTTTCAGTCTTGAGAATAAAGTAAACACTTAATTCAACTGAATTGAGCATATCTTTGAGATATCTTATTGTTGCAGGCAGATATATTTTGCAAAGCTTTAAGCTGAAATTATTTTGTCCAGTCAGAAAATGATCATTTCAGCGGCCCTCAGAGAAAAAAGAGCCAGTTTCTTTGTGTGTGGTTTGGTTGTGCTTAAAGAGAGAGATGGCTACAAGCCTCTTATATCAGAATAAATGTAATAGACAAAATATTTTAATCACATTGGGGTGTTTTTTTTCAAGGTTCTGACCTTCCAAATCACTTTCTATAGAATGTTGCCTTGATGGACAAAAATATATCCCATGGATATGTGAACAGTCCACCTGTGTCAGACTTTGTGTTTAATATCCATACATGTGAGGAAAAAATAAAGTCAGCATATTTGTTTTCTTTCAGAAACTTAAAACAATAAGTTTTAATGTTTGTAATTTTAGTGTCATATTTGTATTTATCTTTTTTGTGTCAGCATGCAACTACAAGTAATTAGTCATGAACAAGACCTCACATATTCTGAGTTACAAAGAATTATATTGTCATTACTAAGAAAATGAGTTTGTGACATGCTTAATGTGATTAGACCATTTCTGTTGATTCCTCTTGGGGAGCATAACTATTGCACGACTACCTGACACGGGCCATACCAAGAAAAGTTCGCAAAGATCATCATTAAAGCACAAAAACTTCCAAACTTTCTATCAACAAGCCTTTATCAGGAGAGAATATAAGGGAAACTACAAGCTACCAGCCAAGTGGCCACTGAAGAGAGAAATAGTATAAAAGGTATACTTAAATTAAGTATAGAGTTTTTATAATGACATCACAATATGTGTGCCAAACTAGCAATTCCACCCACTGAGTGTCAGAGAGCAATATCTCTTAACTGAAAGTGGAAAGAAACATTTTAAGTCACCTGAAAAGTGCAGGGCTTTAGTGTTTTTCAGAATAGGCATAATTATTTTTTATTTTGTTTGTAACTGGAAACGTAGATTATAAGCTGATATATGTTTAAGAATGATTAAATAAACCTTTTAGAGTCATATAGTTCTGAGTCATATTTTGAAGCCATGTAGTGACTATAATATGTTATGTGATTTTGTGTGTATTTAAAAAGAGATTGATGCCTTTCTCTTACTGTACTTAAACTTAAACTCTCGTTGTCACACACTTATTTTTCATGTGATTTCTGTGAACAAGTCAACTACTTTCATTTCATGAAAAATATGCTAAAATTGCATTAGTATTAGGCCAAAACAGTAATACTGGCATAACTATTTCATTAATTTGTGATAAAAATCTAGACTTCTGCTTTGCTATGTTAAAAGATTGGTGTCTTTATTTACTTTCAATTCAGATTGTTTTATTTTTGCTTCACCTTACTTTATACTTTTAATCTTTTTATAGAAAACTTTTAAGCTTATTGTTTTATTGTTCTACCTCCTTTTTATTATCTCTATTCTATTATTTTATTATTGTCTTTTTATGTTTGTTTTGTTTTTAGTTTTTACTTTGGTCCTCATGGTCTCATTCTATGTAGCAGGGTTCTTGTATTGTCTGGGTTCTATGTTTTGTGGAATTCTCTCAATTTCATTTTGCCTTTTGCGTATGTCTTAAATTTTCTTTGATTTTAATTGACCCTTTTCTGTTGTTTTTTCCTTTGTGTTTAAGTTCTTGTGCTTTGCTGGCTTTATGTTCCTGCCTGCTACAGAAGGTATGTCATGGACATACCTTCTGTACTAAAGATCACTTAAGAGTACTTTGTTAATATACTTAAAGACTGTAAAAATGGCACAACTAATTTATACTAGGGATACTTAAGTTGTATTAAAGTAAAACAAAATCTCAATTTAAAGCATGTATAGATATTTGATATTTGTATGTGCTGAAATGGGACTATCGTGGATATACTCAGGTATATTTCCAATAAACTATTTCTGATGTACTGCTACTATGTAAGTGTACTAATAGTCACATTAAGGTTTTTAAATTACACTTAAGTTCTCTCTTAATATAATATGCAACTTTACTTTCTTATACTGTAAATAATACTGAAGTAAAATTAAAATATAATTTATTAGTATAACAGTTTCAACTTTTAAGATACTATACATGTGCAAGCAAAAGACAATGACCACATCAATAACTTAGCGATAGCACACATAAAATACTTTACAGGAATGGTTTGTTATTTTTAAAGTGGGGTTGTATGAGGTTCATTATCATATATAAATGCATTGACCACGGTGATTTCAATCAGCTCTGCCCCTGTAAGAAGAGAACCTGCACAGAAGTTAGGCAATACATTGCTGCAGGTGGGGCCAAGGGCTCAGTGCAACTTAATACATTTTAGGTAAGCTTATTGTATAAACAGCCATTGTTAATTAAACAGTACATATTTGCAATGATTCACTTTTCCTCTTTTGGTTCTACATCACCCCTCAGAAGATACATGTTGGCTATAGGTAGTATGCCATAACTGTACCATAACAGAAGAGCTCACTTGCAGAGAAGTAAATTACTCTTGGCCCCATCTGCAGCAATGTATAGCCCATCTTCCATGCTAGTTCTCTTCTAACAGGGGCAGATCCAATCAAAATCACTGTAGCCGATATATTTATTATTTGACATGAACCTCATACAACCACAATCAGAAATACTGGGGTATCCCTTTGAGTTAATTCCTATGTTGAGGGCATATGCAGTGACTTTTTTGGTAAACTGATGGTTGGAATTTGTGTTCTTGGAAACCCTACCTATATTGTGTGAATTGTAAATAAAAACAGAATACAATGATTTGAAAATCCTTTTTGACATATATTCAGTTGAAAACACTATAAAGACAAGATTTTAAATGTTCAAATTAATAGCCGTTCATGTGTTTCTTGAAAATATTCACACATTTTTAATTTAATGACTGCAACATGTTCCAAAAAATCTGGGACAGGGCTATGCCTCTGTGTTACATTTCCTATCCTTGTAACTACAATCAATAAGCATTTGGGAACTGAGGACACTATTTGTTGAAGCTTCGCAGGTGGAGTTCTTCCCCTTCTTGCTTGATGTACAAATTCAGTTCAACAGTCCAGAGTCTCTGTTGTTGTTTCTTGTGCTTCATAATGCACCACACATTTTCAGTGGAAGACAGGTCTGGCTAGCTGGCATGCCAGTCCAGTACTTGCACCCTTTTATTAAGAAGTTGCGCTGTTGTAACACATTCAGAATGTGGCTTGGCATTTTCTCACTGAAAAAAGCAGGGACAATCCTGACAAAAACTTTTTTTGGATTGCAAAACTTGTATGTACCTTCCAGCATAAATGGCTTTTGAACTTGATATGATAGATTAATATAAAGGTGGTCCTTTTTCTTCTTAACTCAGAGTACCTCACAACCATAATTTCCAAAAACAATCTAAAAATGTGGACTTGTCAGTATTGTTGCTATATAGCTTTCACTGGTATGGTAGTGTTTTAACTTGCACTTGTAGATGTAGCAACACATTGTTTTGACTGTCAATGGATGTTTGAAGTGTTCTTGACTCACATGGTAATATCCTTCACAGAATGATGGCAGTATTTAATGCAGGGCCAAGCCTTGTCACTTATGTGCAGAGACTTCTTTGGATTCTTTAAATCCCTAACTCCCTTGCAATTGTATGTTGACAAAAATTGTTCTTAAACTGTTGGACTATTTGCTCATGCAGTTGTTCACAAAGTGGTGAACCTCGTCCCATCCTTGCTTGTGAACGACTGAGCCTTTCAAGGATGTTGCTTTTATACCCAATCATGAGACTCACCTGTATCAAATAAGCCTGTTCGCCTGTGAAATGTTACAAACAGCTGTTGTTGTTAGCTTTCCTCAACTTTTCCAGTCTTTTGCTTCCCCTGTCCCAGCCATTTTGGAACACAATGCAAACATCAAATTCAGAATGAGTGAATGTTTGCAAAAAAAAAAAAAAAAAGTATCAGTTTGAACATGAAATATCTTGTCTTTGTAGTGTATTCACTGAAATATAGGTCAAAAAGATTTTCTTTTCATTGTATTCTGTTTTTATTTACATTTTACACTGTGTCTCAACTTCATTGGAACTGGGGTGCGCAAATAAAGTGTTACCCTTTATTTCATTTCAGTTTTCTTTCAGTGGAATGACATTAGCTTTGTGGGTTTGTCACATCCCACTAAGCCGTATGGTAAAAATATAAATATGTTTTTTATAAGAAACATGATTCTGTCGACAGAGGCCTCTGGTAACATGTGTAATATTTCTGCTCACTTCTTATGGACTAAGCCCTCATGTAAAGAGTAATTTTTATGATTTCCTGATTAGAGGAAGACTTCAAAACTTCATTCTTACAAGAAACAGTGACATGGTTATCTTTTTTAGCTTTACACACCACAGTCCAGTGGAAGAGATGGTATAATCAGGTTTGTGTATCTTCAGAACATTTATCAGTAAGACAGTGACTCAAAGTAAGGACCACTGAACAGCTGAGCTGGGAGCGAATGAGTTAAGCTGAGAAATCAGGTAAAGTGATGTGACTGGAGGAAAGGACGCTCATGTATGGTTCAGTATTCTGGTGAGGACTCTCTAACTGTGGAGCAGAGGGGGCAAAGGGGTCATGAGGTGTGTACGTGTCTGTGTTTTAATGTATGTGTATGTGAGTTTGTGAATAAGTGTGTATCTATGTGTGTGTGTGACGGCAGCATCACCAGTCCTCCAGGGCTCAGCAGGCTAATTAATAATGAATCCCAGAGAGTCTGTGTTTGAAATGCAGATGTGCAACTGCCGGCTCCGCCTGCTCCTTCAGAGGGACCTGTGTGTGGGTGTGTGTGTGTGTGTGTCTGTGTGTGTGTGTGTGTGTTAAAGCCACAAGGGAGAGCACATTGGTTGGTATAAAGCTGCAGCAGAGAACAAGCTCATATTCTTCAGCAGCTTCACCTTGATGTGTTGGTTAGTGAGGCCACATTTTAGAAGAGAAAAGAGACGTTTTCAAGCACAGAGGTTTTCAAAACAAGCCTGTCCTCTCTCTGCTCCTGAGTCCTCTCTCTTCCCAGCTGATCCTGGCTGAGGCCTCAACCCCGAGCTCTTCCCTGCTCTCAGCACAGAAGAAGAGAAGGAGGATGCTTTGGAAGAGGAGCTGGAGAGGGCCTGAAGAGCATACATTACTTTTCTATAGACTCTTCTTCACAGCTCTATGTTTTTTACATCAGTTTGAAGTCCAACAGATTTTAATATATGTAGATTTTTTTTACCAACCTTGTCTCTCTCACTGACCCAGGGACAGTACAAAAGCCTCTGCTGCAAACAGCACCTGTAATACAGAGAGAGAGAGAGGGAGAGAAAGAGAGGCTGAATGGACTATAATCTCTCTGAAAAACACATGCTTTGTTTGAGAAAAGGCAAAGGGGACAAACAGTTTTATTTCAGGTGTTTCAAATTCCTGCAGATGATATTTTTTTGTTTGTTTGTTTGGATTGCTTGTTTATTTTCAGAGACATTTCCAGGAGCTGAAGGCCTCTCTGACCCCAGGCCTGTGTGTTGTTTTGACTGAATTCATTTTCTAATTAACTCCAAACCAAAAATAATTTTACACTGGGTTTTTGCATCAGAGTTGGAATACTAATACGAAGACCTGAGACATTTAATTGAAGCCTCCCTTTGCACTTTGTGTCTTTCAGTTGTTCCGGGAAATTAAATAACTCGAATTTTGAAGAAACTTTGAAATTCAAAACAACTTTATCTGATTAAAAAAATCCATCAGGGGTGTTTTTAATACGCACCGCTCCTGTCAATTATGACGGTCAAAAATGGCGACACATTTAAATATCTATGATTTCTACTCTCTGTTAGACGTGATGTCGCTGTTCGACTGATGTTTGCAAGGTTGAGCACAGTGATTTGTATATTTTGTTTTATTTCTTCGTGAATATGATCTATAGGTTAAAGTGTTCAAACATTTTATCATAAAGAAGCCAGGTCATATTCAAAACTTATCTCAACAGCACTGTAGACTGCGTCCAAAGAAAACGATTTGCTGGTGGTTAGACCCTTAAATGTAATCCTAGTACTGGGTTTTTGAATATCTTTAATCCTACAATAATTTAAAATATCACCAATCAGATCATTTGGATCGAGTTGAGCCAGCCTATTTGAATCTCCCGTCTAGAGTTCATTGTTTTTTCTCCGCGGTACAAGTGCGTACGTAACATCTGTATTCAAAAACAAGGATGCGCGTGTCTGTTAAGTGCAATGACATCAGAACAACCTCAACAGCTTTAATTGGCAGACAAGTAGGCTATAATTATTTTCGAGAAACGTGATTTTAAGGACAGCACTCCAATCATTTTAAATGACCTTTTTATTGATTCCTCAAATGAAAGAGTAATCATTTTGGGAAATTAGTTTTCCTAATGCACTTACGCTAACATAACGCAACGTCGGATATTTTTCAACCACTTATGAATCCTGGGATGCATTAGGCTCAGTATTTCAGTGTTTTCGCATTTTTAAAATGTTTGTAACTGCAGAATCTGGAAGTACATTAAAAACAAAGAAAGAAAGAAAGAAAGAAAACACTCGTTAACGATACAATGCTAGAAATGTCTCCTTTTTTTTATCAGAATTCAGTTTAATAACAATCATTAACCACTTATGTTCTTGTTTCTGTAAACCACTCTTGTTGTGACCCTGCTGGAGTATTTTGAACACATTTTGCCCTGAGACAATAAAGCCTTACAGCCAAGTCATGTGGATGTGTCCATGAACCATGGGTGCAGTGAAAAAAACAATACAACTAGTGATTGCAAGTAACTAATTATATTTACCCCATAACAGTTATTCGGTCGTGCTGTTGCTTATTTGTCCGGTTTTTTTTTTGTTTGTTTGTTTGCTTTTTTGAACAGTACTTTAGCTTTTCCTTGAGCATGTTTTTAGGATGAACTGTACTTAGTTACTTTTTTCACAGTATCTGAGACCTAAGTAAAATAAATAAATAAATAAATAAATAAATAAACTGATTAAAGTTTCCTGACGTTTTGGGATGTTATGACATCATCATGTTGTAATTATTACTACTTTTCTTAATTGTATTGTGTTATTTGTGTAATTTTGTGCATTTTTACACAATTTTAAAATGTAAATTTTGTAAATGAAATATTTTAAAGGACCCCAGGAAGACTAGCGGTCATTAAATGGGCAGCTAATGGGGATCCTAATAAACTAATAAACTAATGACACCAAAATGGCCTTGATTTATTTTATGATACCACTACTGATACCAAGTGTAAAACCATATCTAACATACTGAAACAATAAAGCAGAAACTACAATGCAGAATACAGCAGAGACAAGGTGACTTCAAGGGTTGGTTACATTAAAGTAGTTTTTGCATCAGTACTTTACTTTTTCTCAAGTATGTTTTTGGTCTGTATTGGACTTAGTTACATCTTATATAAAGCATCTGAGCACTAAGTGAAAAGAAAGCAGTTATAAAATCAATCATATTATTTCACTAACTGGTGTTGTCACAATATCAAATTTAAACTTAAATGCTGATATCAAGTTAATTATTACAATACTTAGTAACTGAAACAATATTGCACAATTCTTACCTTACGGATCAGAAAGAGGATGTTATTAATGAATGCTTAAATTTTGGAATTGACAGCTTATCAGCAAAATAAAAGTAAAATATACATTTAAATACAGTTTAAGTAGTTTAACGTCTACCAGAGCAAATTGATCATCTTTATTTATATTTGACAGTTTAGATTTTTTATTTGTTGAAATACAGAGTGCTCATGTAAAACTGGGAGTAGCAGATGTTATAAAACACATGTTAACTGATATCTTAGTAATTATTTTTTACCTAAGTCAGGGCAAATAGCCTTTCTGTGGTAAAATTAGAAGTTTTGGTCAAATGTTTGGTCATACTGTGTTATATGTACAAATAAATAGTTGACCCCTCACACTCCAGATTGTGTCTTTTTTCACTTAACATAATACTTAACTAAAAATATTCAATATTTGAAATACATTTTTAATAAAGTGCATTTTACTTTTAATTCAGGGGTTTAATGCAGAAAAAAACACTCATGTACAAGCAACAGTTGTTCAGCAGCAGAACTACTTTTGCTTGAATAAGAGTATTTTTTTATCAATGTAGATGTACCTTTACTTCAGTACAACATTTGTTAACTCTTTCTACCCCGGCAACTATCTCACATAGCATTTCAAATAACTGTATCCAGGTAACCCAAGGTAAAGGGTTAAACTTTTAGGTGTCCTTAATTATTCACATTATATGTATGTGATTATAACACACTAATTTTAGAATGCAAAATAAATCTGAGATCAAATTCATATGCTCCAAGTTTTCTCTTACTTTAAAAATCATGGAAATGTTTGACTAAATCAACACTCTTAACACTGGAAACACCTGGACAGCAGCATTACGACAAATATTCTAATATATACAGGACTCTCCTGATATTCTTATAGTTAAAGAACTCTGTTGTAGATAAGCTAATAGATAACATTTCTAGTTATTCTTATAGTTAAAGGACTGTTATAGATGAGCTGATAGATAAAATGCTCTTATATTCTTAAAGATATATGATTCTGTTGTTGATTAGCTATAGATAAAATACTCTGTTATTCTTGTAGTTATATGACTGTTAAAGATGAGTTAATAGGTAAAATATTCTGATATTCTTACAGTAAAAGGACTCTGTTGTAGATGAGCTATAGATAAAATGTCTTCTTAAAGTTTTATGACTGTTGTATGAGCTAAAAATTCTGATATTCTTATAGTTATATGATTCTGTTAAAGATGAGTTATAAAATACTCTGATATTCTGATAGTAAAAGGACTGTTGTAGATGAGCTATATAAAATATATTTTTAAAGTTACTGACTCTGTTGTAGATGAGCTAAAATATTCTGATATTCTCATAGTTAAATGACTCTGCTGTAGATGAGCTGATGTATAAATATTATGATATTCCTATAGTTAAATGACTTTGTTGTAGATGGGCTGACAGATTTAAAGTCGTCAGGTGTCACATGAAGCCTTCATTCACACAGCCCGCTGAACAGGAGCCTCGCGCTGCAGCCCAAACAAACGCACGAGGCCTCATGCATTATGAATGTACATTTACACTCGTGTGCTCTCGTGGGATCATTTTTAGCTTCCCTTAAATTGACTTATTGGTGTGTCCAGAGCATTTCCTCCTCCTAAGCCCTGCTGGACACACAGGCAGAGGTGAGTGTCTGACACAGGGACATGAAGGACAGGCCGCTGTCCCTCAGAAACAGCTCAAACACGCGGGGTTTTCTTTCATGTCGCTGAAAACAAACTGGTTGTCAGCGACAAGATGTGAGATTAGTTTCGGGTTTGTTTTTGAAGGGCTGTGTTCTTTAAACACGGTGTCACTGTCCTTTATTAGAGACGTTACGGGTTAATGGGGATATCGATTGGACTGTCTGGGAGCCTGTGAAGTGAGTGTCGGTGTCAGGGATGAGACAACAAACCGCGTTTACTCTGATATGACACCAAAGCTCTGGATTCATGGAAACTCTTTACGTCTAATCAAAACAGAGGCTTAGAAACAATTAAACAACATTAAATCGGCACTCTTTATTAGAATTAAAGGTTCTCATCTTCTCTTTGATCCACATCAAACCTGAAGCGGAATAAAAACGTCCCCTTTGAAATAATAAGAGCGCAGACACAGTGATATGTCGCAGTGGTGAATTCTCTCACTTGAGGGCAGGAGCAGAGATTTGGGTTTCATTGGGAAACTTTCTAAAGGTCATGACACCGTGTGACAGGTCCCGCCCCGAGGCCCACGGCTGTCTGTGCAGCAGACTCAAGCTGATTTAGTTCAAGGCTGCAGCGCTGCCTCAAACCCTGATAGAAAAGGCAAAACATCAACGGGAAATATAAAAAAGTACTGAAAATAATAGGCAGAATTATTATTGTAAGACTTAACTTACATTTTAGCATTATTATTTTTTATGATAATATGGTCCTAAAAAGCAGAATAGCCTGTCGCCGATAAATGACTGCAGAGAGATGAAGCATTATGTAAGGCCTGTTATTGCCAGGCGGGCACACCAAATATTCGACCAATGTTGTTGTTGTTTTTAACCTTAACCTTGACTTTAAATTCAAAGTTTTGCTGCAAATACGGTTTTATGCATCATCGGGCAGTCAGATGAAATGAGCACAAATATATTTGTTGTACCTTCTCTGCTGTTAAAAAGAGATGGAACAAGCACTTTGGGTTTCAGGTATTATTTTCAACTAACGTGATTTTCTTTCCCTCATTAAGATAATTTCATATTCAACATACTTGATTAATTCATAGTTTTATTTCAAATATATAACATAAGGGAAAAAATGACAGAACAAATAGAAATAAAGTAAAAAATTAAAAACAATAGTAAAAATTCAAAGCAAAGAAAGTTAGCACTTCAATATATGCCACGTCTGAAAATGAGTGGGAAGAAGTTTAAACTTACTTAATCCCACCCCCTCTTCATTTGTTAAAACCAATCAATTATTTTCTTCCCAATCTATAGAAACGTAAACATTTTATCAATTATCTATCTTTATCTTTGTCTGACAAAATAAAAATCCAATAATTCAGGGGGGGAAAACAAATCAGACATACACTTTTCATTTTAAATGATTGAATTGCACTGTCTTTTGCAGCTCGTTGATGCTTGTATCGTTGTTTAAACTCACTGTAAACTGCTGTATGAATGGATGGTGCTCTCCCTTGTGTTAACGCGTAATGTTAACTGCTGAGGTTGTAGTAACACATAAAGAATGATGCTTGGAACATAATAATTTAATCAAAAAATAACTAAAATTGGTTATAAAGTAGATTTAAGTGCTCAGGTGTTTTCCAGTGTAGCTATGTTTTGTTTAAGTGGGAATTCCCTTCCTGGAAATTAATTTATGGAATGATTTGTTTGCTGAAGTTCACCTACTGAAGGCTGACAGTGAACAAATCTTTGTATTTACTCCAGCGCCTGCAGCAAATAATCTGAGTCAGAGGATAATCACCGAAAGATTTACTCAAAGCCGACAAACAAACAGCAACAAGCAGCTAAACACACACCACAAACAGCCGTAAAATCTCATTTTATAAAGAGAAAATTACAGATATTATGCGTCATTAGTTGTGTTATTTCGCAGTAATGTGCAGCTCGGCACAGAGAGCCTGCAGTGCTGCCTGGTGTAAGTGTAGCAGGGCTGGCTCGGGTTATCTGTGAATGGGCTCTTTATTGGAGGCGCGGAGCGGGGATTTGCCTTTTATTCGCCTCGCTATGGAAACGCGCTCGACGGCACAAAAATGTCGATGTGAATAAAAGGAATCAGCACAAGGAGCGTTTCTAGAGAAGCATCTGTTACACTTAGAAACTTAGAACATCGAGACCAATACAACCCCCTCTCCAACTCCTTACTCTGTTTGATATATGCGCAATAAAAAACAACACTTTTTGTTAGGACATTTTAAAAAATATATAGTTTATTTTAGAGCGATTTTGAGCCTGGGAGTAGCTGGACAATTAAGACCCCTCCATCGGACTTTTTATTTCTTCTGCTTTTCTTTCTATTCTTAGATGAAGAGTTAATCTCCAAATATCAATTTTCTTTGGCGCGTCACCAAATATGACAGGCAAGAAAAATGCTGACGTGTATCAAAATACGAATGCTCCCGTTTTGTTCGTATCTTGACATTTTTGTAAACGATTTTTCACATTTTCATTCATGACTCCAACGAAGGAATCCAGTCCAACAAACCAGGCCGCTATAACAGCCCCGGTCTTACCATCAGACATTCAGTCAGTGTTAAAAATCGCTGAAAGATTTACATGAAGAGTTTACGCACAGTGCCACACTGGAATTACAACATAACAACAAATCTATCAACACATATTCTGAATAACCTCCCTTCCCTCTGCCTCCATGCGACATATACACAGAGCAAAAGGTTGGTCTGTCATCACCTCCCTCCTACAGCCGCTCTCTGTCATTCCTCCGCTCAATGAAGCCCCGTCCAGCATCCAGCGGCCTTGTCCGGACATCCAGCCCGCGGTCACCTCACCTGCTCCGGCCTCCTCCTCCTCCTCTCTGTTCCCTTCTCCACCAGCAGCTCCTCGGCTCAGTGCTCTTTAATGACTTTCTGGTGGCTGCAGCCTTCTTTTATTTCTCCTAAATGTATGAAAATGTATGCAAATTTAAATCAAGCTTAACCTGGAAGCTGGAGCAATATATTTAATGGAATTTCAAACCAATAAGGAGACTGGGACGCAGTCTTCTAATGGCAAATATAATTACGCAGCTAAGTTAGCTCTCAGATATGCAGATGGATCTTTTTCATGTCTGAGAGGAGCTGATGAGATTTTTAAAGACCGCAAGCATGAGCGTGTGGAGCGCGAGGATAAACCCACGTCTTGTACAATGTAAAATGAAAAGTTTTAATTTGCAAACATGTCCGATGAGTAAAGGAGTCCCAGTGAGGGGGCATAGGGTGTAAGATGGGCTATCAGATGGATGTTTAATTTTTAATATCTTATGAAAAACTGATTTTAGATACTAAATCTAAAGTAAATGCTTCTTACATTCGTTATTTTGTCCAATAAAATGGCTATGAAAAATGATATAAGCGTGAAAAGGCTTTTGTGTAGAGACATGATCTTAAGAAGTTCACTCATAAACTTCTAAAAGTTAATAATTAAGTGTGAGAACTGCTCCTGTTTCGATTGTTTCCCTCTAAATGGACTGTTGGCACGTCTGACAAATACCACTGCGCTTTAATCTCCTCCTTCGCACGCGCTCAAGGGTGACAGGAGCAGCAATAAACTCGTGCGTAAATCAGTTGGAAACTTTAATTAATAAACAGGAACTGCGCTCCACGCGCACATCATTCCACAACCAGACCCACTGGACCAGCATTCCGCCTCACTTCCGGTTCGAGTGCCTGTAACCCTTTCCTACCCGCAGCTCTGCTTCCAGAGGCGGAGGTTCGGGTGTCTGCGCCGTCATTGGTCGACGCGCGTCGTCACTGCGTCACAGTCGGACTGTGAGTGGATGTAGATGCTGTCAGTCAGTGCCAGACTGCTGCCGAGAGTCCTGAGAGAGGGAGATGTCAGAGGCTGAGCTGCTCTCTCCCTTCAGTAGCTCTAGTGGGGTTCAGCAGCCAGCATGGCCACAGCTGCCTCCAGCCCCTACACCCTGCTCAGCTCCAGTCCCATGATCCACCCGGACAGCCAGGCCATGCAGCCTGCGAGCCCCTACAGAGGACACCAGAAACTCCTCCAGAGTGATTATCTGCAGAGCGTCCAGAGCAACGGACACCCGCTCGGGCACCAGTGGGCGAGCAGTCTGTCCGAGGGCAGCCCCTGGTCGGCCTCCATGGAGCAGCAGGACGTCAAACCAGGCCGAGAAGACCTGCAGCTTGGCATCATCCATCACCGCTCCCCACACGTAGCGCATCACTCCCCTCATCACAACAACCATGGCAACCACCCGGGAGCCTGGGGCACCCCAGTGTCCCACAACTCCTCCATCACCAGCGGGCAGCAGATCAACATCTACTCCCAGACGGGCTTCACTGTCAACGGCATGCTGGACCACGGGGGCCTCACACCTCCACCCAACCCGCAGGGCCAAGGCATGCACCCGGGCCTCAGGGACACGCTCAGCCCCGAGCACAGCGACCTCGGCGGGCATCACTGCCATGACCACTCCGACGAGGAGACGCCCACTTCGGACGAGTTGGAGCACTTTGCCAAGCAGTTCAAACAGCGAAGAATCAAGCTGGGCTTTACGCAGGCGGACGTAGGTTTGGCTTTGGGCACGCTGTACGGTAACGTCTTTTCCCAAACCACCATCTGCAGGTTCGAGGCTCTGCAGCTGAGCTTTAAAAACATGTGCAAACTAAAGCCGCTGCTGAACAAGTGGCTGGAGGAGGCAGACTCGTCCACAGGCAGCTCTAGCAGTATAGACAAGATAGCAGCTCAGGGGAGGAAGAGGAAGAAGAGGACGTCCATCGAGGTCAGCGTGAAGGGGGTTCTGGAGACACACTTTCTCAAGTGTCCCAAACCCTCCGCACAGGAGATCACTTCTCTGGCGGACTCGCTGCAGCTGGAGAAGGAGGTCGTCCGCGTGTGGTTCTGCAACCGGAGGCAGAAGGAGAAGCGCATGACGCCGCCTGGGGAGCCGCCGCCGCACGAGGGACCCTATTCACACAGCGGGAGCGCAGGGGACGCCTCCTCGTGCCACGATCTCTGACCGAAGCACCGGGAGGAATCCCTCAGCACAGACTCTCGAGCGCAGGGCAGCGCGGGGGCACCTCCCAGGCCCCCGTGCCTGTCCCGATACAGACTCCTCCAGATGCCTCCAGCACTGAAACTCCACAATAACAATAACAGAGAAACCTGCTCAGCCTTTGTCATTTTATAACTGTCATGAGGGCATTATTCTATAGCTGCATATCAAAAGTCGCATTTAAGGTCATGGAGCCCGCCACATTCTTTTCTACATCACGGATACAAAAACAAAATGTGCCTAATAACCTGCCAGCGCCTTTGGTTTGTGTCACCACTTCTCTTAATACCAATAAGAAGGGACTGATGCGTTCTTTTGAATTGTTTGGGCTTCTCTGTGTATTCGGTGCAGTCAGTAATAATATCACTTTTCTTCACCGATTTCCTGCTGCACCGCGAGGCTGTGTTACCGTGCACATCACCCCCGGGCTTCAATGCTTTATTTTCATATTTACATTCATTATTTTGTAACTTACTTGTAGCAGATCTGTAATTATTTTTGCTTATACAAACATAGGCCTTCACTCCAGTTGTAGAGGTATTTCCAACACAATAGCACTTGGGGGTTTTGTTATTATTCCTCCCATATGGCCTGTAGCTTCTGAAGCCACACACAGTTAGAGCTATTTATAAATTCATTTATCTGATTTCAATCATCTCCGACCATAGAAACTGTGTGGACTCTGAAACAGAGCCGAGAATAGAAGGAGGGTTGACGACGCTATACACCTGCCTATAATTTTATTGTACGTTCACTATCAAAATTTTATAATCTTAAATACTCCTCTTATTGGTTTATTTCTTAAGTATTTTTTCCAATATTGTACAGTTTTATATATTACCCTTTTGAAGTCATTAATTTAAAGAAATGCTTTTAGTTATTCATGCACTTAATTAGCAATGTAAAAACACGATATTTTCAGTAAGATTGAACTGTTTCGGCGGTTTTATTCCAAATTTCGAGGACAGCTCAAGTAATTATTTATTTTCAGTATAAAGCTTGTATTATGTTTTGAAATAAACTATGTATGTTGTAATAAACAATTTCTTGCTACAACTGTTCACTGTCCAAAACAAAACATTTCAAGAGTGCATATTTCATACGAAGAACGGTATTATAATTATAATTATTATAATTATTATTATTATTATTATTATTATTGTATTAATATTTTAAAAATGAAAAGAAAAAACGTTGAAGTTCACCTATTCTTTTATTCAAAGTTTCATTTGAGCTTGATAGTGTTGAATAATCATAAATTATTGGTATTATCTAAAACCATTTATATGCTCAAAATTTTGCCACCACACAGATGTTTGTTGTTGCTGCAGATGTTTTAAATATATCAAACTTGTGGATGGCCTCAAAACTCTGTTCATATCGTATTCTACAAATTAACATATAGCTAAAACCTGTTTATTTCTTATTTTCAAACAAAACAAAATGTTATCAATTTTAAATATCCTTGATGTTCAGAAGTAAAAAATATACCTTTAAATTCTAAAATAATCAAGTCTAATGTAATTCTGAATTAGCAAACTAGGTATTAATATTTATTTGAACTATAAAAAAACAAGTCAAACTGTACATTTTAAATTTTACAAAATTTAAGAATGACCAACAAAATGTGATCTAATGTTTGTATGATCAAAGTTAATATAAACTAATATGAATACAAAGCATGTAACCGAAACATACAAGTTACTCTTTACAATTCGAACTGTAAAAAAATTGTTTTTTTTTAAGAAACTGAAAATAGTATCACTTCATACACAGAATTAAAACTGTGCATATAAAGGTTTACCAAAATGATGGATAACCTCAAAAATCCCTGCCTTTTTTTATTTTACCAAATCAGACATACTTATATCAGTTTTAGCATGATGCCTAAACACAAAGTTTCAGCACATTTTATCACCTGTTTACACACATGTAGAACTTTGTATTTCAGCTTTTACTCACCCATTTTTGGCTCTTTCACACCAGACAGGAACTGCTAAAAAAAAAAAAAAAAAAGAGAAGAAGGCCTATGAACAGAAGTAAAACTGCACATTTCAATTTTCAAAAAAATTCTATGAGCTTACAGCTTCGTATTGATCATTACACCAAGCAGAACGTGTCTACTTTGTGTATCTATTTATACACAGAAGTAAAGTTGTACATTTTAGATTCAACAAGATGAGCAACAAAAGCCTCATTTGTTTTCATCAAACCACACAGAAAATAATTTCTTTGAGACCAATTTTATTCAAAATCAAAACTGTTCATTTCAAATCTTACAAAATATACAGATGGTCTAAAAACATATGTTTTCATAACATACCAAAATGAAAATATATGTATATATTTTTTTTATATATTTTCCCCTTTGACATTAAGAAGTAATGGTATACATTTCAATTGTTACATAATTAATGTATGACCTCAAAAATCTATAATAATCTGGTACAATCAATCCAGACAGATACTGATATGTTTTTTTTTGACAATGTTGCCTAAACACAGAGTAAAACTTTGCATTCAAATTTCAGAAATAATTACAGTGAGTTCAAAACATTTTAGTTGTTTTCACAAAACCAAAAAGAAAATAGTATTAATCTGAGGTTCTCTTTGATAAACAGAAGTTTCCTGATCATTTCAATATTGTCGCAAATTATGGATGATCTAAAAATCTATCTGATTTTAGTATTGTCATACCAGGCATAAAATTATATCCGTTTTAGAATGTTGCCTATACACTGAAGTTCAAATGTGCATTTAAAATTTTGCAAAACTGACAGATGAGCTAAGATGAACATCTTATTTGTTCTTATAACTACAGAAAATCATAACAACTTTATAAATACATTTATATACAGAAGTAAAATGGATATTTTACACTTCACAAAATGTTTAAGTGAGCATAAAAAGTGTAATTTGGTCTAAAACAGAAATAGAATAACTTTTGGTACCCATTTATATTCCACATTAAGTTTTATGAATGCAGATACGTATTGATATCATTGGAATTATCAAGAACCAGCCTAAAACCATTGGCTGCATTACAAATTTTACAAAATGTTCAGACGAGCTACAAAATTTGATTTATTCTTATCAAACTAAATAACAAATATGACCCATTTAATGTACCCATGACTGTACATAAGTAAAACTGGAAATTTAAAGTTTAAAGAATTCCCTGCAGAGCCTAAAAATTCCATTTAGTTCTATTATACTAAATAAAAAGTTCCAAATGTCGGTACCTTTTGATTTGCAGTGATAAAACTGTGAATTGAGTGTTTGAGAAGAGCCTAAAATATCTTATTTGGTTTTATAATACCAAAATCAAAGTTTCAGTAGTCGGTACCTTTCAATATGCAGAAGCAAAATTGTGAATTTTAATTATAAAATTTATTACAGCTGAGCCTTAAAAAGTCTAATCAGATGTCATCAAACCAAACAGAAAACAGCATCTTTTTTACCACCTTTACAAAGGAATAACTCTACTTTTGTGAATAACCTTCAGTCTGTCTCAATGTCAACACCAAAGGGAAACTTTCCACGTCACTAACAGCTGTAAAATATCCAGCAGTTCAACAGCACCTTGGCTGCAGGTCTGCAGGCTCCACGGATCACAGCAAACTCAGACACTTTCCCCTGCAGTTCCACCCAAATGTTATTGTCCGGGCCCTCTGCCCTCCTCAATCAGACATGCGTGATTTATCGCCTAGGCCGCTGGGCCTGACAGCAAAACACAATGACACACACGCACACTCAGACACACACACACACATTCACTACAGATGAATCTCATTTCAAAGACTACAGCTGCATATAATTGGCCATGCAAGGCCAGAATAGAGCAATATTTCCCTCAAAAAATCATAAAGCCTTAAAATAATTTAGGGATGGTTTGGAAATAAGTAGGCCTGTATGCAGCACTGCTTTAAATGATTCAAAAATAGAGCAGGAGAGGGAGAGTGAAGGAGGGGAGAGAGGAGAGGAAAGGAGAGGCGGAAGGGTGCTAGGCCTTGCCTTGAAATGGAGAGCCTGACTGGAATACTAATGCGTCTGAATTTATGCATCTCCTCAGTCTGCAGCCCTGAGAGGGGGTGGGGGAGACAGAAGAGAGAGAGAGGGAGAGGAGAGGGGGAGCAGGGGGGGTTGAGGGGGGAGAAAAGGGTGTGAGTGTGGAGGTGAAAGGGGGTGGTTATGTAGAAGAGGAGAAAAGTAAAACCATGCTTGATTGATTCCATCCATCTATTTTAGTTTGAAATAATCCCTGATTTCAGAGGGGATGGTGAAAAATAACCCCTGGACGGAAGAGCAGCCAGCAGCCGAGCCGACAAACAGAGCAGGCCGAGGTCCAGAGCAGCACTGCAGTATCCTTGAGCTGCTTCAACTCCTTCTGCTCCAGTGTGAGGACAGGATGCTTCAGAAGGCTCCCTTTCCAAATCTGTCTTTAAAGACTAACTGACACATCCACAGAAATAACTCACCAGTAAAAAAAAATGATTGACTTGGGAAAATGTTTAAAGAAGAGTTGGAAAAATATAACAGATGCAAGATAAAAGCAGATTTCAGAGGTTTGAAATGAGGAACTTCAGGTAATTATTTTCCCAGAATGCTTGAGGTCAGATGACTCGACTGTGCACCAGCAGATAATTGAGCCTGTGAATCAGATCCTGCGTGAAAAAATTCTGATCATCAGAGAGGACAGCCACAATAGACAAGAAGAAGGAATAGTGTTGTTGGAGTTTGTTTACTGGCGGGCGATAATGGGCCCGGCCGACTCACACCTTTACTTTTATAATAGCATCTCATCTAAAACCTTCTGTTCTCTTTGAATTTCTTTTGTGTCCTCATTCAAAGACTTGGTTGGAAAGTTAAGAAGTCAAAAGTGTAAAAAAAAAAAGTGGTAATCAACTCCTTCTGAATATTTTTTTCAATGGTTTCAGGAATAGTTATTCTTCCTAACCTTAAAATAATTGTTAAGATGAAGAGAGGGAATGAAACGTGCCTGGGTTAACCCTTTCGCTGTCTTAACGTTCTGTATACTCCACTTTTTTCTATGGATCAAAAATGATTCGCGTTCACTGAACACCAAAAATAAAGGGCCTACACAGCATTTGAAAGCCAAATCTATTTGGAGTGAAGGATCTACCTGCCAATCACTGTAAAGTTTGTGGACATCTGGGTTCCATCTTTTCCAAGTACAAAAACAACTGTATTAAACCATGAAAGACCACTTTTTACCATTACACTTTTGTTTTAACTTTTCACAAATTAAAGTTTATTATTCTCATATTTGCAATATTTTTTTGCAGAAGTTACTGCACATTACCATATTCCTCACAGACTAAATTTGGGAATCTTTGATCACTGAAATGCTTCAACACCAGAAACGTCTGTCTCCAGATGTGCCTCACACAGTTGAGTTCCTGAAAACTTAGAACAATATTGCCCCAACACAATAAAATGACACAAAAACATACAAATAAGATCAACTTAGGTGTCACCATGTGAAAAAGACTTTGAAAAGCATCAGATTTTTACTTTAAAGAGCTCATTTTCTGCCTCAACTCATGTTCGTATACATATGATGCTGAAGACTGCCAGAGAATATTTACAAAAAAAACTGTAGTTATAACATACTAAGTACTCCTGATCCACCTCTATTCTCAGTCCATCGGAGATGCTCTGTTAGAATTCCTGCTTCTTAAAAATCCCATATCTATGTGGTCCCCATCTGCTCTGATTGGTTGACCGATCACCTCAGTCACAATTGGTCAGTTTTGCTGTTCAACACCATGTTGTAAACAGCTCTGCATTCATTCTACAGCACTGGGCTTGCCAGCCCAAGCCAGTGGGCTTCAACTGCCGCTAAAAGAATTGTGGGATGTGAAACTGGTAGGTCTATACATGGGAGCTGGGGCAGGATACTGTTACATGCCAGTCTATAAATATTAAACAGGGGAAGACTTCATAAAAGTGTCTTTTAAAACTTATCTGCACTTAAAAGTAAAATGAAACTGTATAGACATCTCATGGCTTTGGATTTCAAGACTTTCAAGGATCTGCAGGAATCCTGAAAAAACTGCGCAGGAAGAGTATTGTTTTAAAATGAGAGTACTACGGACATGTAAAAAGTTATACAGTTGAACAGTGACACTGTGGTGAGAGAATATTGTTTCCTTGACCAGACGTGCATGAGATAATGGGTGAGACATCAGTCTGCCTTTAAATTAAGAAAATGAAACTACAAACTACATTCTTGAAATGGAAAGACACATTTTTGAGAAATTATTTTACACACTTGTTGCAGGCAGTGTGTATTTCTCATATTTTTGTGTGTTTGTGCTTGTAGTTTCACACTTGAAAGCAGCAGCTGCAGGGCCCTGACAGGACTTGAAAGTGAATGTAACCAAACTTAACAGATAAGTGATCACTGCAGGGCAGAGGACCTCTGTTAGTAATGAAAGTGTGTTGGAGCACAGGATCAGAGTAAGTATAACTGAGAGTGGAGGAGAGAAAAAAAGCAGAGTGCACAAGGAGGGGAGGGGAGCTCATGTCAAAGAAAAAGACCAAAGACGGAATACGATTTATCGCATAACCTAAAATCAATTTCACATCCTCAGTTCTGGCACCCACTGAACGGGCGGGGCAGCCTCAGCTCCAGTTTGCAGGGTGGGGGGTTGGTGTAAGATATACATCCAGCCAAGAGGATTCCAGTGAGAACTATCAAAAGAAAAAATATATATTCTGAATATTGGCAAATTTAGATTTTTCTTTGACATGTTCATATCTGAGGCACATTCCTCACCAGATTTTTAAAACTTTTCTTATTAAATATCTTAGTTTTACTTTTCTGTTATCATGGTATTCATTAAGTTGCTGTACTGGAGTGATAGGGGTGCAGAGTTGGGGCATGTAATTCTTCTGTTTCATTAACTGTATCTGTGGAGACTTGTGGATGACGTGATACACTCATTGGTCAACTGACAATTGCTCATTACAGCAAATAGCTTATCAGTCAATCACAATGTAGCCATTGCATTTAGGTATAGACATGGTAAAGACAACCTGCTGAAATTCATTAGAATGGGGAAGGAAGGTGATTTAGGAGACTGAACATGACATGGTTGGTAGTATCAGATGAGCTGTCTGTGTATTTTAGAAATTACTGATCCACTAGGATTTTTAGTGGTCGAACACAGAGTGGTCCAGAAAAGTGAGCATCATTTCTCTGGGCAAAAATGTGTTGCTGATGACAAAGGAGACCGGCCAGAGTGGTTCAAGATGGTAGAAAGTCAACAGTAACACAAATACCAGTAACCACTCTGTACAACCAAGGTATGCAGTGGACCGTCTATGAAGGCACATGTCAAATCATGAAGCAAAGTAGCTGAGCAGCAGAAGACCACACCAGGTACCACTCCTGTCAGCTAGAAAGCAGAAAATGAGGCTACAGTTCAGACAGATTTACCAAAACCACAGTCACCAGATCTCAATCCAATAATTCAACTGTGAGATATGTTAGAACGGAAGATTTGCATCGTGGTAAAGCAGTTCTGAAGGCAAAAGAGGTCTGAATAGGAACTAGTATGGTGAACCTAATAAAGTGACCAGTGAGGGTACATCTAAAAGGTAATCCTAGAGCAGAATAAATGTTTAAACAACAGTATCATGAGATTTATTGAATAAAAAAGAAAAGAAAAAGAAAAGACAATACACAACAGCTAGTGCATCTACAATATGAAAGGATTTAGGTATGTCTTCACGGGCTCAAGTCGAAAATGTATATGAAATTCAAAGATATGGAAGATATTCTTGGAATACATTAAATATACCTTGGTGACCCACTAATAGCCCTTTCAGACTGGCCAAAAAACCTGTTTAAACTCAGTAACAATCGGCTCCTATTGGCAGTTTGAAAGGGTCTAATCGGCATTTCTGCCCGGGTCGACTGACCCTGCAAGCGACATGGGTTTTTATCCGTTCACCTCCGATCGGCTCCAGTGGGTACATCACACCCGGGTCAACCAGCCAACTTACGGATGACGCTGGCGTAACGTGCCCACGGCATAACATCGCGCCCATCCCCTCCGTCTGTAACTTACGTGACTCTTTGCCTTCTCAGCAACAAATTCCATCCGCCTTTGTATCATCAGCACCGAGTTTGTATATTTTTAAAGAGGGACAAAAGTACAAAGTATAGAAAACAGCTAACCAACGTGTCCATGGCTTGCATGCTTCCATCCATTGTTTACATGGTCGTGTTTTGTCTCGCTGCTGATGTCATCAATGTGATGTCATCAACATGATGACATCAGCGCGACACACCAGAGGAAAAAAAGCAGCCACACAGCTCGTCTGCTGCCAATTAGACCCAGGTCTGCTAGCAGGGGGAAAGGATCACTTGCCGATTGTTAGGGTTATCCCACGTTGAAAAACCTGCGCTGACCAGCTAATTTTAGTGTGAAAGCGGTATAAGTTTGGTCTGCGTGTAAGGGCACCATGGTAGTGAAATGCTAAATCTTTAATTCACTTTGCTTGAATTAATAATAATATATAATTTGTGGAAGTGCATAGTTGAGTGTGAAAGCTCTGCATCTAAAACTTTGTTGGCTTCAAACATGGCTTAACAGTGTGTAGCATTTCTTATACCGTCTCGCTTTCATTAAGGTTCAACTTTCAAGTACACTCAATAATTTGACAGCAGTAAAACCTGTTAAATTTAAAAGTTTTGCAAAAATACAATGCTGAACCTGTTTTCTTCCACAGGTCATTTTATGTTGTGGAACTTCAGTGTTGAACTGCATGTTACTGTTATTCTTGTTCATTTTAAAAATATTATATCTAGATTAAAAAAGGCAGCAGTGAAACTTTGCGATGGGGTCTCCATGCCACAGTTTCTTTATGGAGCTGAGCACCCCTAGAGGTCTGATCCTCAATCACCCCTTTGTGTGATGATCTGTAGAGCCCCAAGATTTGTTTTATCTGCAGCCAGACAGGGCCACTAAAGATCTTTGAGTAGCACACCAAAGTGAAAGTCTGTCACTAAATTTCCATGGTGGACAGTAGCTAAGTAAATTTCCTTAATGACTGTAATGAAGTACACATTTTGAGTATCTGTATCTGTAGCATTCCAGTATTTTCTTTCAGGAAACTTTTAACCCACTACATTTGAAAGACAAAGCTCAGACTTTTTATTCAACATTTGTATAAACGTTCTATTTCTTAAAATCAGCTACTGAATTATCTTTTATTTTCCTTTCAAATCTCTAATCAAAAGGCACTGCATTAGTGTTATATGTCTACCAGGTGTTGCCATAGCTCTACTATGTGTCTCTATCGCAATGCAGAGAATAAGACGCCCACAAAACAGGTCAAGCACATTTTCAGTTGAGCGATGGTAATGATGGACACAACAGGGAAGAATGAATTCCCACCTGATGATGAGCACCCATTGCCATATCTTAAGCCCATGTTTGAGGTCTTTGCAATAAACAGTGTTTTTTGTGGTTTGAAATGTTGGCTGCTTCATCATGGGCCACACTAAGAATGATCGGTATGGGCCATACCAAGCCGTCTTATATAGAAACATCAATTTGGAATGCTAATAAAAACATATCGCATTATATTTGGTGAAAAGAATGCTTGCAACTTAAAACTACCAAGATGATCATTTTTCCCTTTTCATTTGTTTGTCATGACATATTTTTGTAGAGAATAAACCTAGATGTCTATAGGGCTTTGACTTTTCCTGTGGTCTTTTAATACTCTCACCAAACGAGTTAGAGCTCTGAGTATTTCTACCTAGAAATAGCATAGGGGTCAATTTGACTTTGTGCATCTAAAATAGTCCATGAGTCACTATCCAACACTTTTTTCTGTACCTGTTAAGGTGTTTCACCAGTGCTGACCAACTTTTGTTTCTTGTTGTATTTTTCAGAATGCCATCACAAGCTTAAACACTGCTAAAACAAAATACCACTGACAGTAGTGATACTTTACAGGCTACTTACAAGTAATAGGAATATTTTCAGTGTTACAGGAGTATGATAATTATCATTAAATCTTTATTAAAATGAAAAATAAATAATAATAAAAGAAAAAGACATCTTCTGGAAGTTCAGCAATTTTCATGTTATTTTCCTGTGATGGCCACATTAGTTGTTTGTTACTTGGTGAAAATGTGAGTTACACATGTTCTATGGGGCTTTTTTTTAAGTTATTAAATCCTAACATTAAAGGAATAATACATTTCTTTATTTAAAGAAGGAAAATGAAAGATTAGGCCTACCAATTGACCTAAAATGACTCTGTGTTCAATTACATCAGTAGGTTTTGTTGCTATCACTAGACCTAACTGACAAATGTACATGCCTATTAAATTTCATTAACCCCACCCCACATGTCCATCATTAATTATTGACAATCACAGCAATCTCAATTTAGTCTATTGTACTCATCATCCAATGAACATGCAAGTATTGTATGAACGATCACAATTAAATCTATGGTAGTTCTCATAGTTTTAGAATTCAGGTTGTTTGAGAGTTAAAAACATTGCCATCCTCTTATGCCTTTCTGTTAATATGAATGTGCTGTTCAGCTTTTTTTTTCAGCATGATTTCTCTCTTTATGTTTTCAATCTATGAGTGCACAGTTCATGTGTGACATCTTGTGCATAGAAATACATTTAGATGAGGGGGAGACATAAAATACTCTAGAGGGCACAATATGAAACTTTTAAATCATAGCAGCCTCTTGAATGGACCATATGGTATTTATCAGATATGTGGATGTGGGTAGCAATGGGGTGGCATTGCTTTACAAATTCCTGTAAAATTCTTGCCAATCACAGTTGAAACTAAATTTTTTGACAAAATGGGAATGATTTTACGTTAATGTGTAATATGTCAGTAACAAGCATAATCCCTTTTTCTACCAGTTAATCTTGAATATGGATTTCCTATTGATTATGCACCATTAGTCATGCTTACTGGTACATCTTAATTCTGTTTTAATTTTATTACTTCCTAGTTTTCTGCTCTCTACTGATCAGCCCAGCCACCAGTAAACATTGTATCTGTTTCTTAGCCTCTGACAGTGAAATGCAAAAATGATGTCAGTAGAACAGCTGCCTCTCTGATCTTATTGTTGTTCTCTGTTGAGGCTGTGCCAATCATGTCTTTGCAATTACATTGACAATTAAAACCATATTAAGGTTGAACAGTGTGATAGCTCCATTAAGGAACACAGCAACCCTGAGTGACACCCTCACTGTGTCATTTGACGCTGATGTTTCTGCAGACTTTGATATGATGTTAAGTGGTCGTACAGGGCTTCCACAGAGGTCTTGTTTTTCAAAATCCTGTAGAGCCCTGTAGCATTCTGTCTTTAGAAAGGCGGTGTCACTGTGGCACTGTCATAGTCGACACAGTCTAGTCTGTATACACTCACACACACACAGACAAGAGATGTGTGTGAAAGGAGAAAGGCCTGTTTATGGCTCTGAGGGTAAATCACTGTGTCTGATATCTTCATTTGAGACAGAGGGCTGATCACTGCTCATCCTGCTTGTTCCACATTAAGTCATTATCACACACGCTCACTCCATTAATTCTCTTGCTTTTATTAGCAGCAAGAGTGGATGCACACACACATATATACACACAGTGGACCCATGACAAGCACTGCCTCTACCTCATCTGACAGCTAATGGCTTCATTAGGAGCAGCGTGTTAATTGGCTGACTTTGGGGAGACGCTTGTTAATGAGGATAAATAGATTCACACCTGAGCGGGGTGCTACCCAGCCACAGCAGCACTGTGGGAACTCTGGATGACATGCGAGTGTGGGTTGAAACTATGACTGCAGCACCTGTCCTGTTTTAACATCCTGCAGTCTAAACACTGGGCTGTATTCCTCACCAGGCAGACTTATTAGTGGTTGATTAGCACCAGGAGGCCAAAACAAAGAGCAGTATGTCAAAACAATTAGCCCTACTGTTTACCTCTCAGCTCCCAGGCTGACTGCAAAATATATAATCCAGGAGAGAGAGAGAGGCAGAGAGAGCGTGTAGACAGTTGCAGCAAAAGGACAACAGCTGGTCCATAGGCAAATGTGATTCTCTGTTTGTGTGTGTGTGTGTTTGTGTGCATTGATGGGGGCAGTACTCATCCCTCAATCCATCTGCCTCTGTGCCCAGATCTCCATCCTGTGCTGCTGTCTGGTAATGACAGCTCTGACGCACACACAGCACATAAACACTACACTCACTGCTGGTTAGAGGAGCTCATATTCTCAGGGGAGCGGGGGGTCGGACAGACAAAATGGAAGCAGGCGAGACTGATCATTTACATAAGGGTAGGACACAGACCCACAGAGGGGACGCTGCGTGATCCACACACACAGGACTACTCATGTAGTGGGCATTGTTACCACCTAGTGGTGGTTGGTGCACTTTGCATCTCATTGATGTTTGTTGGAAAAGGACAAAGAGAAGTGTAGCTACTTGGCATAATCAGTAACAATACTCAGGTAGGCTGCAGGGTTTAGACCATGTCCAGCTGGTACTAAAGGGCAAAAAGTGTTCCAGGAGAAATATCATGCATCATAACACCACCAGCAGCAGCCTGAACTGTTGATACAAGGCAGCATGGGTCCATGTTTTCATGTTGTTTACACCAGATTTTGTCCCTATCATCTAACTCAAGAGTATCCAGATGCAGGAACAAAAGCGGCATCACAGGTCCAATCCATACTGGAAGTCCCAAATGGAAGTTGTTCTCTTCGTGTATATTATTCGCTACTCCATACCAGTATTGTGATCTACCTAAAGTTTACAACTGAGCTAAAGTTTGCAATCAGCTATAAAATGAGAATTTAAAAAGTATGTATACAAAACCAAGTAGATTGCTGAGGTTAAAACTGAATAAGTGTAAAAGATCTATGGCGGACAAGGGCGGCACTATAATCCAGTCCACACCAGAAGTCACAACTCGCCGCTCCATACCGGAATATATACATGTTTATTTTTATTTTGCAGTTACATATTTACGGTAACTGTATTATTCACTAGTTATTTAATTTTTTTCTCTATAATATTTTATCTTTTCTTTTAATTGATTATATTTATAATAGGTATAGTTATTTTCACAATTTTATACCGTATAAAATTGTGAAAATTTTATGTGCTAACATCTATGTGCTAGATGTTAGCAATTTGAGGCCTAAAATAATCACGTGATCATACCAGAAAAAAGTTCTGCCCAGATTTTTAGATAGGGGGTAATTGAAAGACTCTTTCTCTTACCATTCAGTCTCTTTGTATCTATTGTATCATCGTATAGTCTCTTCAATCTACTGTTGAATGCAGTGCCGAATAAGTAAAAATATACATGAAGAAGACCAACTTCAGGTATGGACTGGACTTATGGCGGCGCCTTTGTCTCTACCACCGGGTCCCTCTCATTTAAATGATGATACAGAAATTGAGACTGATCAGACCATGCAACATTTTTCCAATCTTTTTTTGTCCAATTTTGGTGAGCTTTTGTGAAATGTAGCCCCAAGTTTCTGCTCTTAAGCGGGATACACATTACACGACATTCATCCCGAGTTTCGGCTTGGAACCCCGCTTCTGCCTGACACACCAGATAGACCATTCAATATATAGTATTTCACCAGTCCATCTGGGAAAGACCACATAGAAGGTGTTTAGGAATGGGAAAATCTTTCAAAAGCATATCTGGCAGGTGATTGGAAGAAAGTCCTGTCAATCACATTTGGGCCAATCAGATAATATAGTTGGCAAGCGCTACTACTGAGGTGTGATGGACAGAACTTGAGTTACTTTTAAGAACAGGCTCTCCTAAACATGTCAGAAGTGGAGCGAAAGATCCTTTCCATCAAGAAGTTTCTTGTGTTGTTATTTGTTTTTCATTTAAGAAATCTGGTCAAGATCTAATAATACTGCAACTGAAGCTGTTTGAATCTATGCTAACCTCTGTACAGTCACTCCCTGCTGTTGTCTTGCTTTTAGCTCCCACCTCTCTCTGCTCTGATTGGGTTGTACTGTTTTGGACCGCTCACAGTAGTTGCAGATCTGAGCTTGGCAAGATGGATCTGCCTGATTACATACATTAAATCAGGCAGTTCCATCTGCCCTGCAAGGTTACTGCTTCTGACTAAAGTTCTGACCGGATTATTTGGTGGTCCTAAATATAATATTCCCTGATTATCCTGTGGCAGGAGGTGTGTTATGAGTCATTTTATCCTCTTTTATCCTCAAGGCAGCCCCGATTTGAGACTGTAAATATTAAACGTGTTCATTGTGTGTGGAGTGCACCAAGGACAGCCGAGCACATCCTTTGTGTTTTATCATAGGCCTATAGGAAAGAACAAAGCCAAATTTGGGAGCAAGCTGGTTCAGACAGGAAGCAAACACAGCCATGGCAATGAAAACAAAGGCGGAGCAAAATGTAGACAGACGTCAGAAATTGAGCGCAAACTTGCTGATATGGGACAAAACACAAGCGTCTGTACTGTATAACCTGTAAATTATACATAACAAACTTTCATAAAGAAGAGCTGGACAAAGTTCACAACTGCCAAGGATGTCATTTGAAGCTAACTGCTATCCACATTTAGCTTAGCAATTCCTCCTGACATTATCCGCCATGTTTCTTTACATTAAAGTCACGTTTGATTCACACGAGATCACAGGCTGCTAGAATAAAGACTCCGGTTGTAGGTTCAAGAATCAGTTGGTGTGTGGTGGGCTATGCTAAGTGTTTTATGTAGATAAATTTTGTTCCACATATGTTAAAACTTGAAATTGTGTAAGCAAACATTTTTTACAATTTAATTGAATAGAACCGAGTAACCTCGAGTTGAGTCAATAAGCTATCTTGTATCAACTAAATGGAGAGTGTGGAAGTTTGACCTGCAATGAAATCATTAAACAAATGTAAAGTGAAGGTGATACTCATTTTTAAAAATAAATAAACGAAAAAATAAAATCTCAGGTTAAGTCAATCCAACAATAAAGCAGAAGAACTACAACTTTTTTGACATACCCACCCCCCTCTCCCTGGTGGGGTGGGTGGCTGTTCATCCTCTTCAGCTCGGGTCCTCTACCAGAGGCCTGGGAGCTTGAGGGTCCTGCGCAGTAGCTGTTCCTAGGACTGCATTCTTCTGGAGTGAGATGTCTGATGTTTCTCCAGCGATCTGTTGGAGCCACTTCTCCAGTGTGGGGGTCACTGCCCCGAGTGCCCCAGTGACCACAGGCACTACTGTCGCCTTCACCTGCCAGGCTTTCTCTAACTCTTCTTTGAGCCCTTGGTATTTCTCTTTTTTATTACATAACAACATAACATAACATAATATATCACAATCTACATTCTTCCATGGTGGTGCCCGAATAACATGAAACATTTATATAGCAACACACACACATATTATATATATATATATATATATATATATACATACATACATATATACATATATATATATATGAACTCTTTTAAATGCCAGGTTTTTGTCATGATGCCACCATGTTGTTAAATTCGAAAAAAGACTGAAACAAATTATCATTTTCATTATATTACATGCAAAGCTGATTTTTTTTGTTGAATAATTGTTATGCTTCATTAGAAGGGAGATCAAAAATTGCAGTTTGAATGTGATAATAATAATATAAACAATTAAAGAAACACTCTTGACAAAATTCATGCCATTTGCATTGACACAGCCAATATGATCAAGAATGAAGAATGAAAAGCACATTAAATGCCCACGAAGGTCCTTAAGGAAACTTTAAGCAGGAAGACCTCTGTATTCATTCAGTCATCTGTTTGTTCTTCAGTCACCTCATTCAAACCCTCTCAGCTCAGGTGATTCAACTCATCAGCTGATGAGGGGCAAACACTCAGTTAAAGGGACAGTTCAGTTTATTTGAAGTGGGGTTGTATGAGCTCCATATAGCCACTAAATACATTAGATGCAGTAGAAAGTTCTCTCCTCTCCCTCAGTAAGCCACAATTTGTAAAAGTTTGTGACGCAGAACCATCCGCAAACAGGGAAGTGTTGTACCAAATACAAGTCACATATTGACGTATGACGTGAGTCGGTCAGTTCGGATAAATTTTATTTTTCTGAAAAGTTAATGCACTCAAAAAAATTTCCAGGTAGCATACTCTTAAACTGTGGTATTATTTTTTGATAGTTCTTGTAGGCAGAGGAAATACCCTTTGTATTTGGTACGATCCTTTATCAGCCTCAGCCCCCCTGGAGTACACCAAGACATCACAATTGCTACAGATTTCATTCACAAAGATATTGCACATGTTCATTTCCTCCTAACTTCTAAAATAAATAGTTATTCTGTCAAGTTTGGTCTCTCTTGATTGAACTTGTGTTGCTGACATGAATAAAAACCCACCAGGTATCCTTAAGGTGTTACTGTCTCTGGTTAAGTAAAAGATTAAAGATTAAACATACAATATATTGTTACCTTCTGTTAGACTCTGAGTGAGAGACACAGGTGTTGGAGGATCTGTGATTTTATGTGTAATACTACAATTTTGTTATGCACCTTTACCTGAAGATTGCTCACAAAGGATGCATCACTCTTCTACCTACATCTGAAGTACATGAAAACAAAACACAACAGCTTTCTTGATACAAATTTTGATTGAGTCAAATTTTGTAACATTTGATATACTTCAATCATAATCAAAAGGGAGAATTATAAATCTAAAATGCTCAATATAAGAGGCAGTTTAAAGCTGTTTGGTGTCACTTTGTCACTCATAGTTTTAAATAAGTTTTTTTTTCTTGTGAATTTCTGTGAGGTTGGGTTAGAAAGCAACAAACACTTTTATACACTGCTAGCTTAACCAAAGTAAAACACAAGACAAGCCCCTTATGTTGCATCTGGTCCTGCCTTTATCCAATGCTTTTGACTTGGATAAAGATGACTGTCATGTCAGGGGCAATGTTTAACAGAATAAACTACCACATTTGATTGAGAGCACTAACAAGAGTAGTTTAAGGAAGAGACAAATAAGTGCAGACGTTAAAAGAAGAAACCATTTTGGTCTACATGTAGCCATTTGTATGAAAATACCAATGATATTTGATAGACTTAATGTAAAAGGTCAATTTATTATTTGGCCAACTATTTGACCACATATGTGCTGGCGTCTCTGCAATGTTTGAATCATGTTCTTCAATTTTCCATTTGGATTTTTCTTTTTTTTTCTTTGGTTTTGACTCCAAGGTGAATAGTTGTTTGGCTGTGATATCTGTAGGGGTACAGTGACATTAAATATAGTTATATTAGGAAGTAAAACTAGGCAAATGTATGTTAGAAGTCAAAATGTTTGCTTGTCATTTAACATAATAAACACATGGTGCTTGTTTCATAGGAGTCAAACATGTCACTGATCAGCTCTAAATAATCCCTGAGGTTAAATTTACCATAAAACTGAATAACCAGTTTTAAGGAGATACGTGCGTGTTTGTGGAGCATTTTATGATGAAACAAACAGTTAAGACCACACTGGATGCATGTCAATAATGATCTTTAATGTCAATATATACAGAACTTGAAAGAAAAATAGAATCTTAAAAATCAAATGAAATAAATACAATATCATACAATTTCCACAATGTCTTTTTGAAGAGATATCCATGGAAATATTTTTTTTTAAATTCAGCCTCTCTGGTTCGACGGGGTGCGTCCCGTCCCCCCCAGAGAAATCCATACAGCTCCTCCCCATGCTCTTCATCTTTATAATCTTCAATATATGTTTTTATATTTTTTTTTTGCAAACTAGAATTTCTGTAATCGTAACCACAAAGTTCCACCTTCAAACTTGATCATTTCTGTCGGCAGCTTATTTTTCCTCGTTCCATACATTGTTAGCATCACAAAGTAACATGAGTCAGACGGTGAAATTTTAAGGAAAAAAATACAGGTTTGGATCAAACATGCATTTATGTTCTCAAAAGTGCTGGCAGATGATTGTGATCCTGAGAGACCTTTGAATCAAGAACAAGCAGGAACATTTCATTAAACTTTTAGGAGAGGAAAGTCTGACAGCACTCCTCGGTCAGTATCATCCTGCCAGCACTCTCACACATAAACCATTACTTCACTTTGTAGAAAAGAAGTCAAAGAGCAAAAGCAAACAAGGTAAGGAGAGAGAACTGAGGAGGATGAGGAGAATGGCAGAGCTTAGATGAAGAGCAGTGGGGAGGGGGCACAGTTTACCGAAGCAGCTTTGAATCAGCCAATCACAGTGAAGGAGAACATCAGCTGGTGCGTTTCTTCCTCACATGAGGAAGAAAGAATGAAAGGCGAGGAGGGTAAGTGCATATGAAAGCTGTGGAAATAAATACAAGTGTGTCTCCCCAGCAGTAACAGATATGTGAGTTTCCCCTCTTCCTCATCAGCTGACTTCTTCACAATGCAACCTCATCCAGTGTGAGAGTGCATCATTTGAATGCGTGCATATGTTACGGTGTCAAATAAATAGGTTAAAAAAAGAGGACAGTGGGTCTGACTGGCCAGGACTTCGGTCTGTGTTTGCATTAGAAAGTCCAACTGAAAGCGAGGTCAAAACTGAAGGGGTGGCGGTGTGTGTGTGTGTGTCTACATGTCCGTTGAGGTGAGTTTCTTCATACTGCGTCTCTGGGCTAGACTGGACGCCGCCACGGGCTCCAACACAGGCTGATTCGTCTTCTGGCTCAGTGCAGAGTATGTGGCAGCCATGGCTCCCTGGAAAACAACAACATAAGCACTTGATTTAATTTCAAATGAATTACTTGATGTTACTTGTGGCTTTGTCGTCTCCCTTGAGGTGAGCAGATACAGGAAAGGGATGCAACAACTGGTCAACCTGGTCAACAATATTCTGTGACATAAATGGCCAGTGATGGATGCAGTTGTTGGATAGTTGTTAAATTACTTTATTCATGTTTTTGTGCAATGTGCAATCATAGCTTTTTTTATTTGGAGTGGGCCATCTTACACCTCTTACTATCTTTGTTGAGAGCAGCAATAGCAAAGAGTGACTGTCGAGCAACAGGAAAACAGTTAAACTTAGTGGTAGCAGTTATCATTTCTATGCATCCTAAAAGTTATATTTTCAGGGAGTATTTCATCCTCTACACTGAAAATAATGGAGTTAAACCTTCTGGTATCAGTCCCCATCATTGTACAAAGATCGAGGTTTTTCAGTGCTCCATTTATGACAACTTACGCTAATCACACAGTTACCCCCAACCTGTCCTTGCTAAGCTAAGTTTTAACTAACTAGTGTGAAGGATTATCTCTGAAAATTGTTTAGCAGCACTTGATTACTATCACAGCATGTTAGCACTGTACAGCGTTAACGGAGAAGGCACTTTCAACATCACAATTCAGAAAATTATGAACGATATGTATCTTAAAGCTATTGGCAAAGTTATGGAGTAATTCTCCTCTTATTTACATTTTTAGTTACTTACTTAAATACACATTCCTGCAAGCATCAATCCCCCCCGACCCCCCCTCTCACTTTTATCCACTCCTACCTTTACAAAAAGTCATGCAAACTTGTATATGGATGTAAAAACTTGTTACCAGGCATCACATGAAAGTAAAGTAATTTGTGTTAAATGAACACATTGTTTGATATAATATGGTCGTGAGATTAACAAGAGCCATTAAATAATTTGGTAGAACTTCACCTGACTAGTCGACTAATTGATCCAATAGTTGATGACTGATGGAAATAGTCATTAGGTGCATGCCTAATACAGAAGGTAGCATTTATCAAAGTATTTGTAATGAAGTTAAGTTTAGGGTTTCTAAACAAGTCACAAATTGAAGCTCATTTCTCTCAAATAATTGTTAAATTTAAAAAATATCATGAGTCTCAGCTTAACATCTTGATCCACCCTGATCCTAACCAGAGCCATAGACTAAAGACAGAAACCCCAACTCTTAAAGAGTCGGGACTAGGGCTGCAACTATCGATTCTTTTTGTAATCAAGTACTCTATCGAGTATTTTGGCGATTAATCGAGTAACTGGATAACGGGTACATTGTGTCACTACAGTTTTTTTTTTTTTTTACATTGAATCACTTTGGCTTTCTGTATGTTACATCAGTAACATACAGAACAGAAAATAAACCAGGTCTTTTAAATTAACATCTTATTTTTCTTTTTGTGAACATTTTGAGCATAAACGGGATCTCAAAATCAAAATACACATTTTTGAATTGGTAAAAAGTAATTCCTACATGAAACTGCTCACAACAAGGTCTGCAGATTATTTTTAGCAACCAGGTCCTGATTTTTAGAATGAGACATTTTGTTCATTGAATTTTTCAAATGTATTTTTGGTGCTTTGAGCATCACAGTACTTTTGAGAATTAGTCCAGTTACACCAGAGAGAAGGCAGACATCTCTACAGCTGATATCTCAAAAATGTACAACTCATACATACAGTAAAAACCTAAATGGATTTAAGTTATAATGATAACTGTCTCTGTAGTGAGTACTAAACCAGTTACAACTAATCAAATGATACTGATATTTACCCATGTGCAATGGTGTAAATATTTTTGAACTTTTAAATTTGTATTGTTATAGTGTTCTTGCAGTTTTTTTTACTCTGGGTCATATCTTGCTTTTTAGTACTTTTTTTTATTGTATCGTGAGCATTATCTTGTTGTGTCCGCTCTGTGGACTTAATGCACAGACCAGATGTTTTCTGTTGACCTGCTGCAGCATTGACGACGAGCTATTATGCTAAGCTAACTCTGTTTTACAACAGACACACTGCACTGTGTTTTCTTTTCGTTTCAACTTGTAGCGATCCCAGACTTGGGATACTTTCTGCCGTTTCTTCTGCGGACTCTCTTCCTTCTGCCCCGCTCTTTTCTCTTCCTGCATGGTTTTACAATCTGCGCCGCTCATCTGCGTTTCAGCTGCACAGCTGCGGAAGCAGCACGCGCGTTGCGCAACAGAAATGACTGTCCGTGCCAAACTATGTGTGCATCTCAATGCGCTAAAATGCAGTCTCCTCTCTCCTTCCTCCTCCGCGACACCGGAAGTACTTTCTGAGCAGCCATATTGAAGGACGTCCCAAAGCGCAAAATGCGCTCGGAGGAGAGAGGAGAGAGGAGACTGATCGGAGGAGGGATAATTGAGGAAACAGAAGTGCAGGCTTTGCAGAAGTCGTTTCACTGACAGACACGCCCCCTTGTGACGTATCAGCAGCCGGCTATAAAGCGTCAGCTGCCCTCGTGTGAAATGTAAGTTTACAAGTATAAGTCAAGTATAAGTAGCAACTTCTTGGAAGTCATTGTAATGAGTATATCCACATTTCACACAAAACAGACGATGTGTAGGCCTAATGTTCCCTCAAAATGTGAGCAGTTACCTTATTTCAGTAGTGTCTCTTATATCTCTGTTGTTTTATTTTCTTAACTGTGAAAAGAAATATTTGACTCATCATTTAAAAGACTTTTAAGCTGGACATATTGATATCACAGAAAATATTGAACTCTATCATGGGGCAGGTCTTTCCAGGTTTTACACCTGCTGTCTGTCATGATTTATCTGTGTTGTTTGTGTTTATGTCTGTAACTGTAAGGCTGCTACAGCAGACAGGTCTGTTAAGGAAAACACATTTTAGATTAGATTAGATTAGACAGCTTTATTTATCCCAAAGGGCAATTCAGTTTTTGCAGTCTACCCAGACCACACATACATTTACAAACAGCAAACATGGACAATAATAAATTTTAAAAAGTCAGTACGTGACAGAGATGCTCATTGACACATATCGGCCCTCAATAGACCCTGGTTGGACATGGTTGTTTTCAGCTGGTTTGACACTGAGTACAGAGTTACAAAATGAAACAATCTGCTCATACCACTGACTGAATCACATTTTTATCTCAGGCCTTTACATTTTTTCTATATAACTGCGCAGAGAGGGGGGTTTAAATGCTTATAGCAGAATAAACACATTATTTATGAACACAAAGTGGCCGCAATATAACAATTAAAAACTCCTGTCATTCTGGGCCTGGGAAGATGTGACAGTTTTCTTTTTCATTCATGTACATATTCATGTTAAATTGATGTAAAAGTGAATATGAATTTACCGCGGTCGAGCGCCCTGGAGCTGACATTATTTTCCTTAATTCTGTTTCTCCCGTGCGCTCGGGACTGGCATATCCAGCTGTGACGCCGTCATCACTAAAAGACGTCGCTTCATGTGACGCTCCAGAGGAGAGGACGTCTCATTTCTCTTAAAATGAATCTCGTCGTTTCCTCTCTCCTCTCTTCATTTCCTTGGGTCTTTGGCATGCATCTCTTGTGGGCGGGACTAAGACGCAAGTGAACGGCGCAAGTGGAGGAAGCGAGGATGAAACTTTGGAGCTTTGAGACGCACCCACTGTGAGCTGTATAGTGGTCCAGATTTAAACTAATCCCCGAGGAACACAATTTGCCCCGAGGATTTTTTTATCTGAGGAATCGTTTCAGCCCTAGTTGGGACATTGCACAAAATGAGAAAAAAACCCAAAAACATTTAACTCCCTTTCAACCAGATGAAGCACAAATCAGCATATTCAGAATGTAAATGGATAAACTTGATTGTTATTCTTATAAATATAAACACTGAGACTCAACAATATCAGGACAAAAAATATATTTTTTCTCCTTTTTATGGAAACTTTCCAGATAAATGTAGCGACTTTAAGTGCAATAATGTAAATTAAATTATTAAACAACAGAGTAGACGAGTGTAGCAGCACGTCTCAAAACAGAGCTTCCAAATGAACAACTGGCTTGCAATTGCTCACAATAACTTGTAGCCAACATTACTAACCAGTTCTGATGATGTTTAAAGTTAGTTCTCTGTGAGCACTTGTGTGGCTTTAACTTCTAAAAGCTCACTGTGTTGCAATGCTGAGCATCTGTGATTGTTGCAGTTCTGACATTTTTTGGGACAGAGTGTCCAAACAAATGTCTCTTTGTTAAAATTTCCACTAAATACACATATCTTACAACTATTGAGTTATTAAAAAGATTAAAACAGGCCAAAGAAATTAAATAATTAGCTGAAAGTCTCCATTTAACTTGATCACTCTCTAAACTAGAAAAGCACTCAGAGAGCGCAGACCTCGGCCAAGGTGATCCGGATCAGTCCCAAAATTTAATCAGTTTTTCCATATCCCATTTCCAACAATTCCTGAAAATTTCATCCAAATCCATTCAGAACTCAAGTTATTTTGAACACAAACAAACAGACAGACAGACAGATAACGCAAGCCCAAAACACACGCATTCTAAATTCTATGCCTGCAACACATTCTAAAATCTGTTGGGACTGAAACATGTACTGTCATTTCATCACCTTTTGCTTTTACAACACTATAAGTATCTGGGGAATGAAGACATTTATGGCTGAAGTTCTGAAAATGTAATCCTCTTCAGTTGTTTCTGGACGTACAACTTCTGCTGCTCAACAGTGCAGCGTATCCATGTTGTATATTCTGCACCTTACATTTTTAATGGGAGACTAGTCTTTTACCCACACTTTTTACCTGCAAAGACACGCCATGGCAAATCACACAAAAAATTTGCCTGGTACTGTCTTGAAGGGATAAGCCAACATTTTTTTTTTTGGTTTCCATGTCTTGCCTCACCCCAGAGTCCATGACAAGCACATAGACACCATTCTTCCGACTGTGTGGCCAGTAACAAGAAAGAGAAAGGCAAAGCGTGCACACTGCTAGTTAGCTTAGCTCAAACACTGGGAGTCAATGGGTATGCTAGCCTGCCTCTGCCTACAGTCATCAGATAAACTCTTCAGCAATTCTAAACGGTCCTGTGTGCTTGTTGCAACTCACTCTTATGTTATGTTATATTCTACTATCATCATATTATCTTTTTCTACTTGTAACAGAGACTTTGTTTTGTTGACCTTCTTCCATGGTGGTTTGCGGTAGAGACGTGACATTCACGAACGAGTTGAGTCTTTTGAACGGCTCTTTTAAGTGGATGATAAGAAACGATTTGCAGTTGAGAGTGAGCCATTTGCTCACTCCATTTTTGCGAGCCATTTTTAAATTTGCAGGCAATTTGCAATTAAGTATGGCTCACAAATGAACAGCTCACTCAAAAGATCGATCACTTAAGGAGCTGTTCATCTTTAGGGCAAACCACAGTGGAAGTAGGTCAACAAAACAAAGTCTCTGTTTAGGTAGAAGAAGATGATATGATGACAGTAGAAGATAACGTAACATGACGCAGTAAAAAAAAAAAAAGAGTCACAACAAGCACACAGGACCATTTAGAGTTCCTGAAGAGTTTATCTGATGACTGTAGGCAGAGGCAGGCTAGCTATACCTGTTTACTCCCAGTGTTTGAGCTAAGCTAACTAGCAGTTGGCGAGCTTTGCCTGGCTCTTCCTTGTTACTGGACACACTGTTGAAAGAATGGTGTGTATCTGCTTATCATGGACTCGAGAGTGAGCGAGACATGAAAACAAAGAAAATGTTGGCGTACACTTTTAAAGAGGGACTGTCCCTTAAAAATATGTAGTTTAGTTGGAAGAAAGTGTTACTCCACAACCTGTATGTTCCAGTCAGCCTTAATGGTGCCTTCCCAGAGTACAAGTTATCCATGACATGGGCATTTATACACCCCCAGAAACCATCAAAGATTCTGGCTTTTGAACTTTGCATTGCAACAATCTGGATGGTCCCTTTTCCTTTTTTATCTTAGGAGGTTTTGATGGCCATTATTTAAAAAAAAATAAATGTGAACTCGTCAATCCACAGCACACTTTTTCACTCATGTCAGTTCATCACAGGTGGGCTGGGCCTAGAGAAGACAGAGTGCTTCTGTATGTTGTTGATTTATGGTGTTTCCTTTGTTTTGATAGTTTTATCAAACATTTGCAGATGCAGGGACACACTCGTGCAGAAATGACTTCAGGGGATCATAATCTTTAGATAACAAAATCCTGAGAAATGTTCATAAAATACTAAACTATTTTCAAAAACCTCATGCATCATTGATTGTGAATGACTGACCTTTTCAGTGTTCCTTCATATGGTTTGGTTGTAAACTACATAAAACTAGAAAGAAGTATCCCTGACGAAAGGTTTATATCATATTCTAGCTAAAGATAAACCTTTTGCAATACTTTTTTGTAACTGTCTCTGTCAATATCTTGGCTGCTTTTGGAATTCTTGAAGACTGATACAACTCTTACTGCTGAGTTTCTAACATTTTTTGACAGAGCCAGGAGAGTTGTACCTTGAATGCTTCACAGGTGTAAAGGGCAATGTCTTCTAAAACACCAACAAGGATTTTTAAGGTCATCAGCTCAGCAAAAACAAAACTGTGAGGCTATCTCTTGTTGATGGTGGTTGAGAGGGCGCTAAGCTGGAAGAACACTTTTACTTTACTGTTGATCTTTGTTCCTTTTGATCATGGGCTTGTGTAGTAACTCAAAGAAAAAGATCACAGATGGAAACAGATTCCTGTGCGGGGAGGCTGGCCTCTCCCTGCATGACTGGGTGAAGAGTTCAGGAGAGACAGAATTTAAGTGCCTCTATATACAGCTGCTACTCCCTGAGATTAACAGAAGCAGCAGTTCAAGCAGTCGGTAAGGATGAGGTCAGTGTCTCTCTGTAGGTGGTCCAAGAAAAACTGTCTTAGACGTGACAACAAACTAACAGGGAGTGCAGTTGAGTACTTGGGAACTTTACTTGTAGAGAGTAGAGGTGAAACCCATCAGTGAATTGACATTACAGTGTTTCCCCTATAGTTTATTTAGGACGGCGCCCCGCCGTTGCAACGGACACCCCCACCGTACCAACAGGATCCCCACCCAGAAATTCAAGTGCAGGATTAAAAAAAAATCCATTATTTGATTTTTATTTTAATCAAAGGGCTTTTAACAGGCATTCTTTTTATCAAATAAAAAAGTGTACTCTAATATGCGCAATTTTAGAGTCTAATGCATCACTATCGTTTCATTACATTAATTAAAATGCATTTCTCCTCTCCTCTGACCCTTCTCCGTCCTGTCGTCTGACTATTTACGCTGCTCACTATGCACGCCATCCACTCTCTCAAAAAATCTGATCATTCACGTAAAAATATTCAACAAAACAAATGTGCCTTCAGTTAAACAGCGCATAGCATGAATGAAACATTCACTGATTTAAGTAATGTTAAGGAAGGAAAAGCTGAAGAAGAAGAGAGATTTTCATCCGATGTACATGTGATGTACATGTGAACATTTGATCTAAATCCCCGCTCAGCGTCTTTGTGCGCGCACATTCGTCCGTCTGCCGGTGAGCGTAAAGGTGTAGATAGACGCGCATCACAGGGACAGTGCGGGATCATAACTTTGTGTGATTTTATAATTCAGACGGTGTCTTGATAGCTCATATGCACTGTTTAAGTGAACACAAAGACTTAAAAAATGACGAGTCAGCCTTTTGATTAATCAAAACTCAACATTCTTCAGCAGTCCAGCTCTTGTTTTCACTCACTCACTGTTTTCTAAATGATAAATTCATCCAGAGGTATCTTGGATCACTTATTCTCCATGATATAAGAACAATCTTTGAAGGATCAAGATTCAAATACAATCTACTAGTGCAGCGGTTCTCAACCTGTGGGTGGAGGCCTATAAGTGGGTCTCAGAGCAGTTTTCAGTGGACGGTGCATAAATCAGGTAAAACTGTGGCAAAAATGTCTTCAGTGTATGGAGGCCCTAAGATGACAAATATCCATCAGAGAATGTCAGAGTATACCCACTAGAATAAGCCAGACTACACCAGATAGATAGATAGATGGATAGATAGTTGAATGAAAAAATGAACAGAAATGATGAATATAGAAAGATATAGACAGATGAATGAATAAATGAAAAATGTTTAATATAGATAGATGAGTGAATAAACAAAGAGACAGATCACGCCCCCCAATGGACTCTCAGTCAACCAAAATATGCTTCATAAGGAAAACATCATCGCCTATTGCAAGTTAAGTATATTTTGAATAATTACACATTGGATATTGTGATACCTATAAGACATACTGCTGAGAGAATTTAAATATTAACTGTGGTGCTGGTTTGGCAGTGTTGGCAGCAACCCTGCATGCAACATATTTGGGGGCTATTGCCTTGTGCAGCTGGCCTGGGTTAGATTCCCGCCTGATGCCCATTTCTCGTGTATCCTTCCTGGATCCCTCCCCCCTCTCTGAGTCTATCCAATGTCTCTCTACACTATGATTAAAAGGCGTCAAATGCCCCAAAAATATCCTAAAACTATATATTTTTTAACTCAATCATCCATCAGTTTGTCATCTGCTGTTGAAACACAGAACACCATGCCACACATCCTTGCAGCTCTTTTTTCCTGTCTCCAAACCTCTTCCTATGCACTGCAGTTTCGCTTTAGACGCTGCTGTACTTCCACATGTACAGTCAAATGCAGAAACACGCATGGACACACACTCACTTGCTCTTGTACAAAAAAAGCTAGAATTAACTGAAGAAAAGAAACATAACTGTGGGTAACCACAGAAATTCTTATTGTATATCACTTTTTAAGTGGTGTTTTTATGAAAAGGCACCCCAGTCAACAACAAGCAGTAACTAGAACATGGTGGCCACGTCTGTCCCCCCGATTGACATGCATGTTTTCTCTCTGTGTAGGCTTATATAGATTCTTGTGTTTTTGGTTTTGTTTTTGTTTTAAGATTATTTTTTGGGCATTTTTGTGCCTTTATTGACAAGAGAGAGACAGCGGATAGTTTTTTGTGAAAGAGGGTCAGAGAGAGTAGGGGAGGACACTCTGCAAACTGGCAGCAGGCTGGATTTGAACCCAGGCCGGCAGAAGCATGTATATGGGACGTGCCTGGTTGTTTACCATACCGCCAAACCAGCATCCACTAGATTCTTATGTTGAATAAATAAATACATATTGTTGTGTGTTTTTGTGATTTTGTGTGACCCACTGCTGTTAAATACAGCTTATTATGTCTACAAACAGAATGCCAGAATACTAACAGCCAATTTGACAAATACTTTTTTTTTTAAAGCAACAACCAAGTGATTGGTTAATAGAGAGCTGACTTTGGTAAATCTAGTTATTCTTTGGTTGACTACAGGCCGGGCAGAGAAGAATGATACCTGTCACAAAAACATTGCACATCTGAGGCAGAATTTTATCAACATTTTTATATCTCAACTTAATTGTGTAACCCACATAGACTGTGTGCAGTCACCATCTCTGTGGGTTATGGGCCCACGCTTCCTTTGTTTAAATGGACTGATAGCACGCCTCCTTCTGTTCATAAAGCTGTTTTTTATGAACTGGTTGATATTTGTTATGAATTATCAAACACTTGAGCATTAGACGGGCATAGTCACATGGAAGCACAAGATGCTGATGATGAACTTTGATAATTGATTTGCTGATTGATACTACTTTTTTGACATGTGGTGTTGTGGATTGCAGACATAAACTAAGATAAGCAATATGTATTCATGGGTTCAATGGGATTTGTACATCAAGAGTGTAATAAATATAAGTTTTAAAAACAGGTAAATATTTTTTCATTATATAAAATAAAAGCAATAAAATGCTTCATATTGAAACACAAGTTAATGCATTTAAGATTATTGATGCAAAAAAGTTAATGGATGATAAAAGCATTAACATAAATGTAAATTCTATTTTATTATTGTGGGAAAATGTAGATTTTGTGAGTAGTTAAAATGCTGAATGAGCTTTCCTTTTTCTCTTAGCAATGTTAATGCCGTTTGTTGTATGTATTAAGGATTTTTGTAAAACACTATTTTTTTGTTGTCCCATTTCAAAGATTTTTACCCAATACCTTGCTGCCTATCCTGAAAAACTGAAAACACTGTAAACAAAGCTTGTAAAATTAGCCAAAATAGCTGAACCTTTCAAAATAAAGGAGATGAGTCCAAGTCAAGTCTCGAGTCTTTAACAGCCATGCAAAATCAAGTCTCAAGTCTGTGAGGGGCAGTTTGGAGTCTGCCAAGTCTCAAATGGTAAAATGAATGACACTAAAATGGCTAAAGTAATGTTACTCAGGTTAACAGGAAAATATCGCTGGCACTATTAGACAAAGTATTAAAAACTACATTAGTAGTGTATATTTGTACAGCATTATCTTGTTTAATGAAGCCAGAAACATCCCGTCCGTATAGGGACACTGAAAATCTGCTTAAGTTTGGAGAGAAACATTTTAATTATAAATGTCATAACTTGTGCTTCCAAAAAGCAATTAATGATTTTAAAGGTTCAGGAATAAAATAGTCAAGAGCTTAAACAGAGGCTCATAGGCAACTGAATTTTGACCAATTAATGACTTCACAGAAAGCAAAACCTTTTACCAAACTAGTGTTGTACATTTGGGGCTTTTTACAGAAACTTTATTTCTTAAACTGACATAACAGTCTGCAGTGTTCTTAAACAATTAATTGATAAAATACATTAACATTACCACGGATGATTCCCAGAAGTTAAGGCGTAACAACAATCTCTCTTACTAATTTCTCCTCTTTCACCAGATTGCAGCATTACATTGTGCTTCACCTTCATTTAGTCAAAGACAGTGGTGTAATTTTTCAGAGATAAACTGAAACTGGTTTTATTGAGGAGACTTCATTCCAGATGATTGAACCACTAAGCTCACCAACACAGGGATAAATCAGTTTCCATTTTGGGTTTACCTACAAATTTCAATTTCTCTGCCTTGCTGCTGAAATGTAACTGAGTGCATTGTAACAATTATAAATAGCTTTTGAAATAAGTCATCCTTATTGACTGAAAAAATGTGTTAGCAAATCAGTTATTCATTAAATATACATATGGAATTCTGTTTAAAGCCTGCACTCATCTAGGGATGTAACGGTATGAAAATTTCATATCATGGTTCTTGTGACCAAAATTATCACAGTTATCATTATTATCGCTGTATTGTTGCAGTGTGCTCAAAATGTTCAAAAAGTACTTTTATACACACTTGAAATCATTTAACCCCTTTAACCCTTTAATGCCTGAAAACACAAATCATAGCCAGAAAATTCTAATTTTTTGGAGCTGAAATGTTTATTTCACTTTCTACTTAAATTCTTAAAAATCTAAATTTCCATAAAATTTTACATGTATATTTTTTGTCTCTCATTTGATACATTAGGTGTTCTTGGCAACTGATAATCCATTTGAGGACATTTTTATCATTTATCTGATTGTATTCAGATGTTTTTTTTAGTAATTTGTTGATCATATTGATTAGATAGAGGTATCATAAAAGTATGTATCAAATATGATACAACAGGCGTTAAAGGGTTAATATTACAATTATAACAGGTCTTTTGTCTTTATTGTCAATAAATGTGTCAGGAAGTGTCCTTTGAGTAAATTTTTTCACCCTTTTTTCATGAGAAATAAAAGTAAACAATTCTGGCAAGGATTTGTCATTATTATGTTATACATGTTTAAACAGTGTGTAATTACAAGAAAAGAAAAACTGATTTGAACTTTAAACAGGATTCTCTTCATAAACAATTGTAAATGAACATGTTCAAAGTTTTGAGATGACCAAAAATAAACTTAACCTATTTTACATACACTCACATTTTTTGTTTGCCTACAGCATTAGTGTTCATGTTACAGCTGCCTATCTTGGCCAGGACACTCTTGAAAAAGAGATTTTTAATCTCAACGAGTTTATTTTCCTGGTTAAATGAAGGGTAAAATAAAAAACAGCTCATTATATAAGACCATGTCCAGGCGTTTGTTTACTGACGACAGTCCCTGAGGCAAATCCTGTCCAGTTAGCCCCCTTCCATGACTCTCCTCTGGTCTCCCCTCTCCCTGGAAGATCTCCTCCACATTTCCTCCTCCAATGTTTCCAAATTACAACTGATGAAATCCGTAAAAACACCAACTATGATGGAAAATTACAAAATTCAGCAAAAAAAACGGCAAATAAACGGTAAAAGAATGGCAAGAGCACACTCCAGAATGGTACTAATCGATTATTTACAACATTTATACATTATTTACACATAAAATACTGGTAGACCACCTATAACTCACTCAGGTATGGCTCTCTGAATCTTCTCTCTCTCACTCTCTCGGGCTCAGTCAGCTCACTTACTCGTGGAGTAACAGTAGTTTTAATCACGCATGTCTTTTTCTTTCACCGGCAACAGCTTCGTGTTTTAGACAGGGTGACCGTCTTCAATCAGTTTACCCTCGGCATCCTTATAAAATCCAAAATTCGAACAGACTTTGTCCGTTTCGAGGGGGAAAAAGTCCGGTTTAGTGTCTGTGCGAGCACCTACCGCCATAACTTTCGCTCTCAGGGACCAAACATTGCAAACTGCGCATGCGCGCCTCCATCTGTGAGGGACCACGGCTGCTTTAGCGAGGAGCAGACACATTGTTCCGGCTTCTCCAGGCAATGAGCAGCATCATCGTGAGTTATTGACACAGTGTGGTAATCAAACGCGGTTTACCGGTAATTAAAACAGGGCACAGTAATACTAATCGTCAGAAATTTTACCGCGGTTTACCATTTTACTGGTATCCGTTACATCCCTACACTCATCAACACATTTCTAAAAAAGAATACAACCTACATAGATTGGAAGGGTTGCATGATGCAAAAATACATTCAAGATGCATTAACTTATTTAAATATTTAGTTTGAAATCTATAAAGCTGTCTAAGCAGGCACTACACAAGCATTAAGAAAAAATTCTTTGCTGACAAAATTTATGTGAATGTTAGTCACACCAAATAAAACTTGTGTGCATGAGCTGAAACAGAATCTGTATTGACTACATCCTTCTTCCAGGCAAAGACTGATAAATGCATATATTTACAGTGAAGTGACTGTATTAGGAATGCTCCGATCAGGTTTGATGCTGCCAATTACTGATACCGATCAGCCATGAGAGGCGATCAATCCCGATCACCAATACCATGATCACATGAATTGGCTATAAACTTTTGAATTTAGTTATGATGAGTGCTACTGGCTACTTGATCTGGAAAAAAAGAACCATGAAATTGCCTTAATTTAGACAAAAACATGTTTTACTTGTTTCTTCAAGAGAAAAAAATACAAAAACCTAGCAGGCACAATGCAGCAACTATTCAATCAAAATGACAACTGAAAAACACTTAAATTTATCTGCTATCAGTAACACAATCTTTCAGAATGAAAATATTAAGGCCCTCAACAGGCAGAATAGAGCAGAAAGTCAAATAAAGGCAATATATCTCACAGCATTACCTAAATTAAATAATGTCAAGTAAAAAAAGAATACTTTCAAGGTCAAATGCAGGTTTCATTCGAATAAACTATCATAAGTTACTAAAAATACCTGACAGCATGGCTTAGTATTCGATGTGAGAGTAGCCTACACTGTCTGGTGGAGCTCTGGCAGGGCTACGTCTGTGAAGTATTTATGTCCTGGTAGCACGTAGCGGGGCCCCAAGTGAGAGCAGTCAACGGAACCCGCTGTCTTCCACCACTGAGAAAGGCTGGTCATAAACCAGCCTAGAGACTAGACCAATGAATTCAACCATTTTTCGGTTTATTTGCTTAGCCATCTGACTGTTAAGCTCAGACGGGCGAGTGTTGCCTAGCGTGGGCTGCGTTAACTGCCGTCTGACTGTCTCTGCTCCGGCTGTCCTCTTTCCATTCTCTGCTGTGAGCCTCGAAAACTCACCATATCCCGCCAGGCGTTTGTTCTTTAAATGTCGAATTAAATTGTTTGATCATGATCGGTGGCCGACTGATCGGCACACCATTAGACTGTATCCAATCTTTAGTCACACATCTAATAGATGATGGCCAGTGTATCCATTACTTGAAACTGTGTCTTAAGCTTCATATTCATATTTTCTGATGTACGCTGATGCTTTGTTTTTACATTTACAACACTCGCATGATTGTTTCAGTTCTATCTCGTTAAGGTTGGATGTTGGACAGCAAAAAAGTTCCCAATAATTTGTCTCCTTACTTCTGTTGTTAAGAAGGGTACCATCTGAGTTTCAGTCAAAATAAAAATCCAACCCTGAATAATTATTTATTAGACAGAAAACTGACACATCTGGTATGTTGGATATTGCATTTGTAAAAGAAGGGCTAAGAAATGCATGAATCTCAGGGAATATGAGGATACAAGAGGCGATATTAAATATCTAGTGGCTCTACAAATTAGTATAAGAACAAACTTTATCACAATGTATAAAAATCCATCCCAATGGTTTATTTGTCCTTTGGGTTTAGGAGTACATGCTTACCTTGACGAGATGTGGTGCGTCATGGCGTGTGAGCTGGAAGTGCGGTAGCGTATCTCTACAAGTGATCCAGGAATGCTTTAAAACCTGCTCTGCTGTGTATCGCTGGTGAGGGTCCACATGAAGCATATGTGAAAGCAGATCCTGAAACATTAAACATTATTGCCAATCAAAAGCTTGCATGAAAAAGACCTGAAGTTCTTCAGTTTCTGTACTTTACAGATGTTTCTAATGGTAGAATTAGTGGGCATAAACAGAATTTAATATATTTATTATAAATGAATGAACTAGCTCAGTGTGTCAATCATTTTAAAAAATACAAAATGATGTCTCAAATGTTCAGTTAATAACCATCAATCATATTTTGTCTTTTTCATCTTCTAAATAATTATGAACAAAAGATTGTACAAACTGAAGCAGACTTGAATATAACGGCCAAATTAAACAAAATCAATCTATAACACTTGAAAGAATGAGGGGACAAGTTTAAAAAAAAAAGGAAAAAAGAAAAAAACATTTCAAGTAAATTAGAAGATTTGCTAGTCTAACATCACTGTGCAGGTGGTCTGTGTACCTTTGAAGAGTCTGATACAGTATCCCAATTGCCTCCAGTCAAGGAGAACTTCCCAGATCCTATCCGAAGTAGAATCTCTTCTGGTGTGTCATTGGGCCCATTAGCAAATGGCGTGTAACTGACGGGGAATGAAGTGGAGAGGAAGAAAAAAGATTAAAACAAAAACAAAAAAAAAGCGTTTAATTAAATTATTTCACACCAGTTTCATGGACATCACCCTGCCATACTGTTGTAAAAAAGCAAAAGGTGAAAAGTTTTGGTTACACTGCATGTTTACAGTAACATCAACAGAGCAGTAGAACCAACATACAGTGGGGCAAAAAAGTATTTAGTCAGCCACTGATTTTGCAAGTTCTCCTACTTAGAAAGATAAGAGAGGTCTGTAATTTTCATCAGAGGTACAGTTCAACTATGAGAGACAAAATGAGAAAAAAAATCCAGGAAATCACATTGTAGGATTTTTAAAGAATTTATTTGTAAATTATAGTGGAAAGTATTTGGTCACCCAAAAACAAGCAAGATTTCTGGCTCTCACAGACCTTTTTACCTTCTTCTTTAAGAAGCTCTTCTGTCCTCCACTCGTTAACTGTATTAATGGCACCTGTGTGAACTTGTTATCTGTATAAAAGACACCTGTCCCCAGCCTCAAACAGTCAGACTCCAAACTCAACCACGGCCAAGACCAAAGAGTTGTGGAAGGACACCAGGAAGAAAATTGTAGACCTGCACCAGGCTGGGAAGAGTGAATCTACAATAGGCAAGCAGGTTGGTGTGAATAAATCAACAGTGGGAGCAATTGTAAGAAAATGGAAGACATACAAGACCATTGATAATCTTCCTCGATCTGGGGCCCCACGCAAGATCTCATCCCGTGGGGTTAAAATGATCATGAGAACAGTGAGCAAAAATCCCAGAACTACACGGAGGGACATGATGAATGACCTGCAGAGTGCTGGGACCAAAGTAACAAAGGCTACCATCAGTAACACACTACGCTGAGAGGGACTCAAATCCTGCAGCGCCAGGCGTGTCCCCCTGCTTAAGCCAGTACATGTCCAGGCCTGTCTGAAGTTTGCCAGAGAACATATGGATGATCCAGAAGAGGATTGGGAGAATATCATGTGGTCAAATGAAACCAAAATAGAACTTTTTAGTAAAAACTCAACTCATCGTGTTTGGAGGAAGAAGAATGCTGAGTTGCATCCCAAGAACACCATACCTACTGTGAAGCATGGAGGTGGAAACCTCATGCTTTGGGGCTGTTTTTCTGCAAAGGGGACAGGACGACTGATCCGTGGTAAGGGAAGAATGAACGGGGCCATGTATCATGAGATTTTAAGCCAAAACCTCCTTCCATCAGTGAGAGCATTGAAGATGGAACGTGGCTGGGTCTTCCAGCATGACAATGATCCCAAACACACCGCTTGGGCAACGAAGGAGTGGCTCCGTTAAAAGCATTTCAAGGTCCTGGAGTGGCCTAGCCAGTCTCCAGACCTCAACCCCATAGAAAATTTGTGGAGGGAGTTAAAAGTCCGTGTTGCCCAGTGACAGCCCCAAAACATCACTGCTCTAGAGGAATGGGCTAAAATACCAGCTACAGTGTGCGCAAACCTGGTGAAGAGTTACAGGAAATGTTTGACCTCCGTCATTGCCAACAAAGTATTGAGTTGAACTTTTGTTATTGACCAAATACTTATTTTCCACCATAATTAACAAATAAATTCTTTCAAAATCCTACAATGTGATTTCCTGGATTTTTTTTCTCATTTTGTATCTCATAGTTGAAGTGTACCTCTGATGAAAATTACAGACCTCTCTTATCTTTCTAAGTAGGAGAACTTGCAAAATCAGTGGCTGACTAAATACTTTTTTGCCCCTCTGTATTTGAAAACCCATCTCTGCGAGACATTTAGAACTATTTAGACCCTGTAGTCAAGGCTGTAGTCTTAGTGATAACCCCAGGATTACAAATGCACTCTTACCCAGCTAGCATGGTATACAATAAAACACCAAGACTCCATATATCACAGGCTGCATCATAACCTTGCCGCATAAGAACCTGGAACAACACAATCAAAGAGAGACACAGTATTAGGGGCACATATTGACTAAAGGCTACTTTTACCACTGTTTAACCGCTCATAATAGTCTGGATTACAATTTTTGAAATTTATTGCAAACATAGACTTTGGCCTTTATTCCTATATATTGACCCCTCTCACCTCTGGAGCCACAAAATTTGCAGTGTAACAAGGGGTGAGGAGCAGGCCGTTGCCTCCCCTAAGCTGCTTTGCGAATCCAAAGTCACAGATCCTGATAGAATCAGGATTTCCAGAGTCATCCATATAGAGGATGTTACTGGGCTTTAGGTCTCGATGTACCACCTTTGTTGGAGAAGAAGAGAGAAAAAGAAGATTTTATGAAGGACTTTCTTAATTTTCCCTCATGCTTCTGAGAACATCAAGCTTTCCTCACCCCTTGGCAGTGGAGGTAGTCAACAGTCTTGGTAATGGTGTAGAGCACAGCACTGGCCTCTCTCTCAGAGAAAAATTTTTGCCTGAGGATCTTATCCAGTAGCTCCCCTCCTTTCATTAGCTCAGTCACCAGATACACATACCTGCCCTCATCATACACCTGACAGATGCATAAACACAAACACAACCTGTCAGTAAAGTTGCCAATAACCTTAGAATGTTATGACATACTCACAAAAAAATGTCACTGACATCTTTAAGAGTGATGATGTTTGGATGCTGTCCATATCGCATGAGGATTTCAATCTCTTCAGAGGGGTCCCTCTTTATTTTGTCAATAATCTGAAACAAACAAAGACACTTCAGCTTTCATCAACAGATCTGATAAAGGAAACTTACAACATTTATATAATCCATGAAATATTAAATGTAGGGCTGAGATCTAACTGCCTTATGACCACATTGCTTAGGCAATGCTGCCCTCTGCTGGCCTTTTGACAACATAATCTCTGATAAACATGCTAGAAATGAAGGATGGGCACTTACTGCAAATCTTAAGTTTTAAGTCTTCAAGGGGAAGTCCAAATTAAGTCTATAGTGTTTGAGGGTTACAATAAGTCAAGGACTCTGTCATGGCAAATTAATAAAAAAAATATTATTTGAGTATTTGAGTCCAAGTTTACCTGTGGTGTACAGTTATACTGGATCCTAACTTAAGTTACTAATGTACTGTAAATAAGCAAAATCCATCAAACTCCTTAAATGTGTAACAACGTTAACATGATGATGACCAAAGTCACCTATTCAATAAATCAATCTATCATTATAGAAATGGATGTCTCTGTTTAATGATAGTATTTACATTAACTGACTTAAGTTGGATTTTTGTGCATTTTAGTTACGATTATATCTTAAGTATTAGGCCTAGAAGTAGTTGTGGTAGTCGAGGGCCAGTGGTGGTAGCAATACTCATTTCTTCACTACAATGAACTGACAATGCACATACACAGAAACAGTTCATGCAATTCTGTCCAGCTCCTACTAACCGTTGGTTTCTTCTTCATCTCTCACTCTTCCTCAGCTGTTAGTCTGTATCATACCGCATGTATATGTCATTTGCAGATATGATTAGAAATCTGCATTGTTTATAAATCTACATTAATGAAAAATTACCTCAGAGACAGGCCAAATGAATCCAGCCAAAACTAAAATGTGATCTACTTGCACAACTGAGACCATGGTCACTATGGCTACATTCACACTGCAGGTCTTAAAGCTCAATTCTGAGTTTTAGTTGAAATCCAATTTTTTTGGCATAGGTGTTCACGTTATAATTTATGTGACAGCAATCAGACTTCAGTATGAACCGTCTTTGGCCCTGAAATGACCTGCATGCACAGAGGTATGTGTGGATGTGGAATCTGAACTAGGAGTGGTGGGATGGTGACATGAGGGGCTTCACTGGCACAGAGGTCATCCATAATTGTTAAGTCCATAGTTTACTTTGGATCTTGCTGCCTCCTCCAGTGCAGATTTTGACATCTGTCTCTCTTCAATAATGTAAAAATTGGATGAAATGCAACATAACTGTTCAGAGTTAGGTAGCTTTGAAAATATCGAATATGTATCTGATTTAGGAACATATATTAAAGTGGCCTGGGTCTCATTTGAAAAAAATCAGATTTGAGCCATTCAGACTGTCAGACATGGTTCACATATGGGCAAAGACGTCGAATTTGGGACACTTCTGCCTGCAGTGTGAACGTAGTCTTTGGGTGTCACAGGCAGGACATTCAACATGGAAATGAAAAGCCTTCTTCTGGTGGCTCAGCAGTGCTAAATGGCTTTCCAAATAATCCTCTGCTTTTAATATGTTGTTTTGCTGCTGCTAAGTGTCTTTAGACCACAACTTGCTGCAGACAATGGGCCAAGACTAAGAGCCAGCAGCAATATCACCTGTCAACTCTGAAAGTCATTGAGAGGAAAGTCAAAGTCAGGTCTTAGATCACATCTGTGTGACTTGCGTAGATGTAGCTTGAGTGTCTGTGTTGACTCGAGACTCCAACTCTGCCATATGACACAATACTTCTCAGAAACTTCTGTGACCAATCCCTTGCCACCTTATTTTTTAATCATATGGGTTTTTGTTTAAAAAAACTAAGTTATTTTCTGAGCTTCTTGCTCCCTGTACAGAAATTTGTTTGAACAAAGAGTGATGGTAGGTTCTATAGAAAATGAGTACTGATGCATACTGAATTTCAAAAAAAAGAAAACTTGCTACCTTCACAGCATAGTCCACTGCAGAGACTCGGTGTACACAGCGTTTACAAATGGAGTAGGAGCCAACCCCAATGTCTTCCTGCAGTTCATACAGGTCAGAGAACTTGGCTGAGCCTCCGTGCATCTGCAAGATCAAGTTTCCAAGTTACATGGGTATAATATTCTGACCTTTAACATTTACATTAAAAAGTGTGTCAGTAAATCTTCAAGAGCCAAGCTCTGTTGGCTGATGTGATGGCTAAGAAAACACCATGTATCTGCAGTTTATTGTTTGTCCATACAAAACAGTCTGTTATGGTGATATGTGCTCCCACAACATTTGCTTCAACAGTTTTGTTCACACATAAGCCAGACAGGAACTCAAGCAGTTACGTTATTACATATTAAGCCAACTGTCAAACTGTCACAGTCATTGTAGTATGCTTATTGTAGTAATGGCTACCTAGACACACCACTTAATGAAAATTTGCAGCTGAAACAGTGTGGTAATAAAGAGAGCCAGTGGTAAAATAAAACAATTCCTTGAGGTGCAGAAACAAAAAGAGCTAGACCATCATGGAAATCTGACACTGCAATAGCATGGAGTAGGGAAAGCGGAGTGAGAGAAAAGTTGGAGCAATATTTTCTTTATGGGTTAAACTTTACAAATGAACTTTTCTTGTGTTACTTCAACACAATCTGTCATTTATAAAAGCATTAAAAGTTGCATTTAATCTAAATTACTTAAAATTATATGACAGCTAACCGTGTCACACACACTCACACACAAGTGCACACCTGCATGGTAAAACAAGTCATGACAGCAAATTCATGCTATCAACAGCCTGTATAATTGGTCAGAGTTGGCAAGCAGCAGGACAAGGTGCTGCTGATGGCTGGGAAACATTTACTGAAGATCTGCCTTACATAACTGAGCGCCTGCCTCATGGCTTAACAATTTGCTTGTACCTGGGCAGTATTGTCTGAAGCAAGCACAGACTCTGCATACTCAGTGTTCTGTTCATTGACTATGGTGCCTTAAATCAGACGAACTTGAGCGTTTTTTTTTTTGCCCTTACAGGTCACAGGTCTAACATCAACTTCAAGTGTGTAATTACTGTCAGACTGAACAAAGAAAGTTCAAGAAAAAAAGGTGTAAAACGGCTTGCAGCTTCATTTTTATGTTTAGCAAATAAATCACACTTACATTCATACAAAAAACACAGATGTTACATATGTACTACATAGTAAAACTATCCGTTTTTTCTTTGACCTTGACCAGCGTGCGGCCAAACCTTACATTGATGATGCTACATCTCTACCACCACCAGTGCCAACTAGACCTAGTTCAACAGAAAAGTAAAAAGTTAACCCTGATCTAGGCGATAAGAACAGATGTGTAACTTATCTCTTAATTTCAACCAGCCAGTGCCCACAAGATTTAATCAGGGTAGTTCTTTTTTTAATACAGCAGTGAACATTTGCCATCGATACCATCCTGCAGTACAACACAAATCTGAGATAAAGCATGTTCTTTTTGGCAAAAAAAGCCTCAAACAATAGCTCAGTGGCATATGTGTGTGTCATTTTTATCCATAAGTTAATATGTATTGATTAACCCGTGCTCAAGACACAGGACAAATAAAAGAGAAGCTGAGCATTCACCTGAACTATAGGGAGTATGCTGAGCAGCGGGGAGCTCTTGTTCTCATCCATAGGAGTTGGAGCAACAAAGCTGAAGCCTTTGAAGAGCTGGTGGGCGTTTGCACTGGGAGGGATACCTGGGGAGTCTAAATATACAAAGATCACTAATAAAACAGACGTGCAAAGCACCCAATTTTTTGTTTTATTTCTCATAGTCTGTGCTTGGTTCCAGTTTCCATGGCTGCAGAATTGGCTGTTGTTTTAAAGATCATAAGCATGTGACACAAATGCGCATGTGTGTGTGTGGGTGTGTGGGTGTGTGTGTGTGCGTGTGTGTGTGTAGGTGCTGATTTACCTTTAGGCGTTTTAGCGGTGAACTCAGGGTCGAAGCAGAACGTGTCATCTGGTTTACCTGCGGCAGGCTTGAATGGGGGCTGCAGCTCTCTCCTGAACAGTTTCTGAGAGACACAGGTGCACACGCGCAGAGAGCAAACATCCATGTTAGAAATTAAACCCTACTGCAGGCTGTTTGGAGTGAGTGGACATATGTGAAAGAGAAGCCAAGACCCCTCCCAGATGAACCCCAGCCCATCCCTCTACAGCCCAGTGCAGCCAATAGCATCATGCTGGCTGTTAAACACTCACACAGGGCTATTAGTGCACACACAGTGAGAACTGGCCTTCTGCCCAGACACACACATGAACATAGTTGGCGTGGACTGATGGCCAGTAGTCACCAAGCCAACCATTTGCTATGTGTGAATCCTCAACAGAAGCTGGAGAGGTGTGTATGTGTGTGTATGTGTGTGTGTGTGCTTACATTCCAGTCGATGGTAGAGAAGAAAGCGTGGCGTTTGATCTCCTCCACTCCATCAGTTCCTGCCCCTAAAGACGCAGATCACTCTGGTTTAGTTAACCTGGCACAAACAGCTTTTTATTTTACAGACAGATCAACACCTTCACACATTTTGTCTCTCAGGGGTTTTCTGCTTGTGATTTAAGTCACAGCCAAAAGTTTAAGCATAGGAAGTGATCCTATGGAAGAATCAACACACCTCATGCCATTTCAACAGACCCAAAAAATCAGTTTGATGCACCTTACCAAGTCTGTTAGCAGGGTTACGTTTAAACAGCATTCTTAGCAAACTTTGGGCCTCCAAACTGAGGAACTGAGGCATTCCCAACTTAGCTCTGAAAGACAGAAGCGAGTAAAGGGTGAGGGTTAACTTGTGACAAAAAGAAAAGTTCTTGAAACACTTAAAATGGCCTGTTTGAAATCACCTGACACATCTACAGCAAGGTTTTGTTGTCAGTAGACGTTGATTTCAACTGATGCTTTAAAAAATGAAAGTTTATCATCATAACACAACACAACTGGTTCTTCAAACTGGTCAATTGTTAAAGAAAATGACAAGAAAACCTAAACAGGACTGGGTTCCTGCTTTAGTGTAACATGTACACAATCATCCAAAAAAGCAAAAGTGATGAAGTGGAAAAATAAAGGAATTTTTTTTATTATCAAAGTAGAAATAGAAATTCCTAAATGTAAGGACAGCTCAGGAGTAAACAGTTGATAAGACTTTCTTTAGAAGCAAAACTGTCAAAATTGAAATACTGCATTTGCCATTAATGGTTGACTGTTTCTTATCATTGATACATCAGCCCCCTTACAGAAAATTAAGACAAAGAGGGAAATAAAGGCACCCCTAAAATGGTTTAATTGTTTTACCCATATCCAAGCTTTGAATGCTGTAATAATGAAGTGCATAAAGACTCACTTGAGAATCATATTCATGGTCTCGTTGCGGTCTTTCCCTTGAAATGGTAATGTCCCTGTTAGCATCTCAAACTGCAAACATAAAGAAAACAAAAATAATGTTTTTTTTTTTTCAGTTCATAAACAGCTAAGCACGAGTGATGAGTTGAGTGTGTTGGTTTGTAAGAGCTTCAATACCATAAGTACTCCCAGGGACCACCAGTCTGCACTCTGTGTGTGTCCTCTCCTGTTGACCACCTCAGGGGCCATATACTCCACTGTACCACAGAAGGAATACGCCTTCTTATCAGCATCTACTGACTCTTTACTCAAGCCAAAGTCTGCAAGAGAGGAGTGCAAAGCAGAGTGTTGGCTGCTTGACTTACTACACAGTCACATCCTGCCATGGTTCCACAACAAAGTCTTACAAAAAGAAAATGTTTAGCTTAAACATAAAAACTGTTTCAGTACAAATTCTGCACAGTGACAAAGCGCATACGAACATCAGAGACAACAGAGAAAGACTTGAATATGTTTTGCCCCTAATACAGGTTTTAGAACGGATCATTTGTTTAATCACTTAATTTAAGTATAGTTAATATTTGACACAGTCAAACATTGCATGACATTTTTTTGAAGATACAAACCTACCTGTTAACTTTATATGTCCAGCTTCATCAAGTAAGATGCTGAAAAACAAAAACAGTTTTATAATACAAATAAACTTCCAAATAACTTTACAAACAAGTTAGCAAATCCTAGAGAGAAAATTTAAGTTGCTTGGTTTATTTTCTGAGCCTCAGTCTATAACGTTAGAGTCCTTTTTCATTGACATTGGACTCCAGTTTTAGGCATGACTGATTTAGCAAAGGCCAACCTCTGTTTTATATTCTCTGAGACCAGAGATAATTAGGAAGCACAAAAATACCCTCAGATACATTCATTTTTAAAAGAACAAGCTGAAGCAATACTTTTAAATCATTTAAAAATCACTTATGAATATGTATTTGATTGCAGGTAATGGCCAAAGTATAAACTCTAGATAGCCCTACGCCAAGAATGTTACCTTGGAAAATGTATAATAAAAACCCCTCAAGTGCATTCCTCTGTTTATGTTCCTCACCAAACAAGTATTGTTGCATCATCTCAACATTTATGATGGAGCTACTACATGCTACAACATCATTGAGAAAAATGTAAAGTTCATACATTTATGCATGTTTATCAAGACTTTATTGAGTTCCGAAAAAAAGGGAAGCTAGTAAAATGAGCAGGGGTCTCATTGATAGAAGACTGAGTAGATGTGAGACGAGATATTTCAGATCTGTAAAACAATGCACATGCTAACCGTCAAACCTGCGCTTGTCCTTACATGGCTCAGTCCCCTTATTCTCCGCCTACATGCTTTTTTTTAACCTTTGACTGTCAATGCAAACCACTTTAATAATGAATTGCACAACAATAACAACAATAATAATTAGCCAGCAGACCAAAGGTTCCCTGCCAAGATTCACAACAACAGGAAGAAGGTTGGAGAGAAAATAAACCGTGATGTGGAGACTGAGATGCTTATTATGACTGGGGGCTTATAATCCCTGTATTGATTGTTTGAAGGCAGGAATATAAAATATAGAGAAAACAGAATGACACTTCACTGCTGCTACATTCACAGGTTTTTCCTGCAGTGCCAAAACGTTCACCATTCATCGTTATGCACAAGTTTTATTGCAGTTTGTACATGTTTATGGGACACACACTGATTTATTACAGAATGTAAGAGCTCCCACATCAATGAGTGATCTGCCTCCCATTGCAAACTATCATTAAGAGAAAGCTCTACATACTTACTCATTTGTTTAATCTTTGCAAACGCTGCCCTTAATATTGCTGATAATGAGAATATTTTAAGACTATGAGGTCTATCCAGACTTAATTTAGACAGCTTTCTCTTTTACACAATAAATCTGTGCAGGTGATTAAAACACACTGTGGGACAAGAGAGCAGAACAGATCGATCAGTGTCCTTTGTGTACCATGCAACATAACTTAGTTAAAATCGTTAACTTAAATTCATATTCACAAATAAGATTTTAAAAATTCCTGGCTCTATGGCACACAATTTTACACCATTAAGGTTTTAGATTCACATCAAACAACTGAGTTTTGATTCAGTTATCTGCACTCTCAGTGACTAAATGTAAGGCAGCTCCAATGATATGAATGGCAGTTTTTTTTTTTTTTTAAATACAAATATTTATAGACTTTCATTTGAAAAAATTAAAATAATATGGCTTCCATGACAAGCCAAATAATGGGACTGTCTGTTTGAATGTTTATGACAACAAGAATCTAGAAAGAGCATTTTATAAGTTAAGCAAACGCATTAAATGCAGTGATATACTGTCAGGTTTCATTTCATCTCCTCAAGATCTGTGCTACAAATTTCACCCCTGCATCTTCAATGCATAGGTCAGAGTTCGCTCACTGGTACACTCATACTACTGTCAGGTGTTTTTTTTTTTTTTACGTGTTTCATGGAAAGTGGCATGCACCAGTTTCAGGCCTCTTCCTGTATACACTCAACGTTTATAAATGAGACCCCAGGCAAAGAAATCTAATGGTTGAATTAATATTCTAGTAAAATGATGAATGGAACATTTAAAACTTGGTTAAGTTCAAAACTAAAAATAAATACAAATAATGAAATAGAAATCACTGCATGCTTTTTGCTGGCTATGTGTGCTGTTAGGTTGAAGGCTGAAGAACAGGATCCATACTTCTCTGGCTTGAGATCTCTGTAAACTATGCCCAGGTTGTGCAGATGGTCGAGGGCCAGGGCCAGCTCTGCAAGGTAGAATTTCACATCTTCCTCTGTAAACATAACCTGATAAGAACTGGACAAATTTACTCTCTGAACTCAGAAAAAGAGACATTCAGCAACAAAACAAAAAAAATCAACAACACACTCAACCACAAAAGAGAAAACAGAGAATTAATACTGACACAGTATCAACATTTCAAGCAAGTTACATGATTCAGAATGCTGTTGATGTGACATTGCCAGCAGCTATTGCTTTGGTTCTGAGACATGCTTTCAACGCAAGGTCTATGCAGAGAACAATCACACATTGTTGGTTTCCCTGAAAGCATTTGAATAAAACTGATTAGAGCCTCTAACTGGCAGGCAATTGGTGATCTAACAGAAAAAGAAGATTCTAAGAAAAGTATTCTGTTTCCAGGAGGAATTCAAGTCATAATTTTAGTCAAAGGCCAAAGGGCAAAGGACAGAATCATACATATTCATGCCATTTTAACAACAAAATACATTTTTGCATTGTATATCTGCACCTGTTCCTATTTAGCTGTCATCTCAATACTCATTCAGGTTATTAAGGACACTACGTTCAATTTGGGTTTCCAAAATATATAAAAAAAACACTTGAGAGTTCAAAAATGTAATCACATTTGCAAATAAAAAGAGCAAGCTGCAGTTTTTTTTTCAGACAGAAAAGGGTGCAAAAAAACCAAAAGGACAATAAGATATAAAGCAAAAGAATGTCAGCTTACCTCTTTGGATAAGCGAGTGAATACATCCCCTCCCCTGAGAAAGTCCAGTATTAAATACAGTTTCCCTTCCGTCTGAAAGGCTGTGGGACGAGGAAAAAGAGTCAGGACTGACATCCTCTGGCTGGCTGATAGTTGGTTAATGAGCTCAAGCTTAACCAAAATATGGTTATTCAGACAACAGCACATGTTATGGTCCTGATGTTTTTTTGGATGATGTTGGCCCAAAGTAATCAGTCTGGTTAGGAACCTGCACAGATTTGGGTGCAGAAATCATCTTACTCTAAAGCCCACATGATCATGGAACATGCATATTTGATCAAGCCGAGCAAAAGAAAAATAAATAAATAAATAAAAAAAATCACAATTTTAATAACAAACTAAAATATATTCACAGCTAAGCTGACATTGTCAATTGAGGGATAAAATATGGCAGAGGAGGAAATTTCTCTGAGCTGGAGACTGACACTTGTAACAAAAAAAGTAGAAAGCGATGAAATATTGTTTTTGACCTCATAAAAAGGGGATTAAAGGGAGTCAGAAACAGCACATCTAGGCAGGGACATTTCAGTTTAGAGAGAATCTGCACTAAAATCATATTATTGATTTGAACTGTAACTAAATACAAAGTTTTAACAAAAGGTCACAGACAAATGATTTAAGAGCAATTTAAGACTGAAAATATAATAAACCCCACACACCTCATGTGAGACAAGTAGTATATTGTATTTCATCATCAGAGCAGTGAGGCTGACACACTGACATAAATGTGCACTGAACACTTGTTGGAGCTGATTGAACTTGATCAAACTTTTAGCAAACAGAAAAGAGATTGCGAGGTTGTTCAGTTCATTCATCAACTGAGTTCTATTACAACAGGTAAACTTATGTTTTTGTTTATTTTCCCTCCACCGTTATGTGTCATTTATGCAATCTCTCCTGTGCATCTCAACATAGTTTTGAAAGTAATACAACCTACAGAATTAAGTAGAAGTGGAGAGAAAACACAAAATTCATTTTATGCATTTGTTTCTTACTTTTTAATTTAAAACAACAGTTTGTAGCTTTTCCACCTTTAAACAACACTTTCAGAGTTGAGGAGTACAATAACTTTCAACAGGGAGAATGGCCATGGTTGCCTGCTTTTAGCACCATCTAACTGCAGAAGCAGGCTGTGGTTGTTTACAAAAGAATATGTAGGCTCTACAGCAGTAGTTCACACACAAGGGTAAAATATCATGAATCAAGTTAGCTGATCTTAGTACTGTTTGATCAACGGCTGAAGGTAAAAGACTGAAGAGGACTGTGACATATAATGTTAAAAGTAAAAAGAGAGGGGGACCTTTCAGGAAGATGGACAGAAGTAGCAATTATCCATCCTGAAAGATACTGCATTGTGACATTAATTGCGAAACTACTTACATACTGTTGCTTTAAATTATATGAAGCTGTCTGAACAAACACTACACTGCCTTGTATGATTCAATAATTCTCACTGATATATTGTGCTGCACCTTGAATCTGAACAGAATGAAAACTGACCTGCATGAGGTGAGAGCTGCCATAGGATTTGACTGTATCATACACAGACTCAATTGATTGATAATTGCCAGTTCTTGCATAGCACTGAGCTAACATATTTAATAAATGAGGGCCATTGTGTTAGAACTGGTCTGGAGGCTTTTAAATATGCCTCTGATCACTATGGATCGATCACATGACACTGAAGCTACCCTTGGGGTGCAGCAGGTTGGTGAGCTTTCAGGATGAAGTAGAATATTGACTAGAGTGAGTATCTATATTTAGACATGAACATGTATTGAAATATGTGCTCCATTGTTTGATCTATTTCTTTGAGCAAAATAAAATCGGTAGGGTGAGGAGTAAAAAACTTTAATAAAAAGCAAATATGAGGTAATACATATCAATTACTTGTGAAATACTTGAGAACAAGATGTTGCTTTCGATTGGCAAACATATTCTGGGCTACAGAGTCCTAATCATGAGTTATTCAGACATTAACAAGAAAATAAATATTGTATTTTGTTTCATGACTAAAGACCAAAATTGTTGAGAGTAATTCTGTGAGTGGAACCATTCCTGTGGTGCCAATTCTTTATAGGGACCATACTAAGCAGAAAACAGACCATATTTAATGTACGACAGCTTCCTAAATTACTATTTATAAAAGTGGTAATGAAGTTTGTATTGAGGAAAACCTCTGCTTACAAGCTACAGAAAATATGGTCATCTGGAATAAGGTGCCAGTGAGAACTTTATCATGACGAATAAACAGCCGCTATGCCACCAATTAGCATGTCAATCAGGTAGTTAATGGGGAATGTATGAACCCTTAGTGAGGTGTTCAAAGCATTTTGTGATCAAGTAGTTCTATTAAAATTAAAGCAATGAAGTTTCATTTTTATCAAAAAGAACTTTTAAAAATTGGGGATAACAAAACAGTATGACAGAATTTTCATGTTTAACACAATTCCACTGAATTGAATGTCACCACAACAAAAAATGTGAAGTGTAAACTTTGCAAAAGCAATTGTTTTTCACGGCATCTCCTGATTAAAGAAAGATCAATTTAAATTTCCCACTTGCAAAGCTTCTCACATTTTCAACAATATCATGATTGGTCTTGAAATTAATGCTATAAAATTGTTAAAAATCAAATCAAGGCAGAGCTGAGCCTGAAATTTCTTTTTTGGGGGTTGTATTGAGGATATTTGTTCAATTTCAGTTCATTCAAGATCTGCATCTTTTAAGTGGGAAGTTTCTGACTGACAGACAGACATATAGACAGACAGACAGACAGGTAGATAGAAGTTTCTCTTACCGTAGTGCAACTTCACTATGAAGGGATGATTGACTTCCACTAAAATGTCTCTTTCCATCTTAGTGCGAACTCTGTCCCTGACTGAAGAGACAAAAAGGAACATTGAGAGGAAACTCAACACTGAGGACAGAATATGCTGACATTTGTAATGTTGAGTTTTCCTTGGACAATCTGAATATTAAATTAAGATGAGTTACCTTTCAAAGATGCCTTTTTTAGAACTTTCATTGCATATAACTGACCAGCATCTGGACCCACAATCTTCCTGACAAGAAATACCTGAGGAAACACTAATATGTTGAGACACAAATTGACAAAATTGCACTGATTAAAGTTTTGAACTGACCGCCATGTTTCCTCACCTTCCCAAACGAGCCCTGGCCGAGGACTTTTAAAAGTTCAAACTGAGATGGATCCGCTTTCTCACAGCCCTCTTTCACGTGATGGGTGATAGGAATCTCCTTATACGTCCCTTCATCCTACACACAGTACAAGAATGAGACAGACTGTCCACAACAATGCAGATATGTTCTTCCATACATCCACATGCTTCAAGACCACAAGCCCATCCTTACTTACACAGTGTGAGAAAGACTCTCCCTCCTCCATAGGCTCATCCATGATCTGATGCCCATTGACCTGCATCAAAACCAACAAATATCAGAGGAGTCACTGACAGCAAACACTTAAACAGAGCTTGTTCAGCTCTGTTTTCAGCTGAGCAAGAGTGTGACTACAGCTGCAGCACGCCCACATGTATGATGGAAGATTTAACAGATAAAATCAATGAGTCACATGCAATAACAGTGCACTTTCACTTTTCCAACCATAGCTCTGTCTGTTGTTAAACAGTATGGAGTCTATACTCTAAGCCTGTCCAGCTGTCCAGCTCTCATCCTGTCCCTATAAAGCCTCTCATTATTAGCATTCTAGCTTAATCCCTGGCCAAAGCAAAAACAACATGTCTGACTTGCTCTGAGGGGCTGATGTTTGCTGGAACAGTAGTCAGCATACAAACTCTTGGGAACACACACAGCCTGGTCCTTTAAAGACATAATATATCAAGATGAAAAAGGGAGATTTGCTTTCTTTTAAATAGCCACTTTCTACCTCACTTTGTTCATTTGACAATCTACACAATGTCAGCAGAGAGATGACAGTATAATTAAATTAAAATAGAATCCACTGACCACAATGGCATTATCCAGGTCTACATATTTGAATTCTTTGGTGAAGCTCTGTCTGCATGATGTATTTGGTCCAGTGTGTTTGTGTGTTGAATTCCATCAAGCCTCTGAAGAGAGGGGATGAGTCATAGCGCTACGCAAACCCACTCAGTGGGTGGAGCCACCACCATACTCTCACATACATCCTCAGAATAGAGGCCAACAAACTCTGCTTGATATCTGTGCTGTATAGAAAAGCATTGTCAACATAAACACTCTAAACACTCCACCTTAACATTCAAAGCAGATCCAAGGACAGAAAAATACAATTGAAAATGCAGGCCCTGCTGCACATCTGAAGCATAACTTCCATGCTAGCCAAAGCCAGGGCAGTGCTTGTGTCATACTTCACACATACATTTTCACTCCCACCTTTGCTGTGGCTCATCACAGCTTGTAACAGAGTGCAGCCTACACTTGCAGCACAACCAGGAGTCTTTTCAGCCATTTGACTGTCATGCACACTATCCCCTAACAATATCTGATACTGGAAAATAACTCCTTCATATACCACCCCCTAAGGAGTCAAAGATGGTAAAACAAAACAGTTAAACGCCTTGTTAGACAGACCTTGATGGTTATTTTTGTGAGAAAGACATTCATTCCACTGGAGATTCAGGTTTATCTATAGCAGAGAACTCTGCATAGTGGATGCATTTGAACTCTAATGAATCAATCAATTTATCAATAAAATCTAGAAAACATTTTGTTGCTTCAGCACCTCAGCAAACTGATGTTTAATGCATCATCAGTGTCCCCAAAATGATCACTGAAGAGTTTGATTCTTGTAAGAAAGGACTTGGCCATCTATGAATGTTGCAATAGTTGGCTTTAAAACAGTTCCCACTGATAGTCAAGTAATTTGCAATGTAGGAGTGAGAGACTGCAAAGAATGTCAGAGAGGGAGAAGTTTGAAATGTCAGTTTAGATTAACTGCACATAAGGAAGGACATCTCCTTATGGAGCAAATTAACTATTCAACAAAAATGTAAGGACCCTTTCCAAAAACACAGTTTAAGGGACCACTAGATTAACTATAAGTTAAGAATTCTGTGAGCTTGTCAATTATACATGGGTTTACGCTCTAAAATGTAAACAACTTTTTTCTTCAGTTACGATTGTTACAGCAATAACTTTCGAGTTGTAACATTCTGGCAAATGATGGAGTATTTAGCTCACAACACGAAATATGGAGCTCTTGAAAGCAACATGAAATAACTTCAGCAAATGACAAGCAGTCCTTCAGACATGAGGAAGGCTTGTAGAGTTTAACCCCGTTAGTATTTAACCATGAATATCGTCCTAAATGTGTCTACATTTAATGTACGTCATATAAAGTCTAATATTTCCCGTTAGTAGCTACATACTAAGTGTTAAACAAAAACTTGTGTCCAAGTTTCAAGATGTAAGCTCAGCTAGCGGACTAGCATTGAGCTAATGCTACATGCGCTAAGCTAGCCATGAAGCAAACTCCACAAGAGAAGTGTAGATAACAACAAAAGCTCTGCGGGGGTCTTGTGACTTAAAGTATTTAGTCTGGTCTCCATATGATATCAGACTGAGGCAAAGGGTCGGACGAGGGGCGAAAACCCAGTCCACTCGAAGAGATCAACAAAAATAAACATCTTACCAGCTGTTAGCATTAGCTAGCGGGTTAGCATGCATCACAGTGCGCTGCAGGTCGTGACGCGAATATAAGCTCTACCCAGCCTTTACTGGGCACGCTAGCGTAGCGGAACAGCCTAAACCAAACAAGTCATGCAGATTCTAATGCAAAACACACATTCATAAACTCACCTCACTACTGACGCTGTTTACCTCCATCTTGTGCCAGGATTCCTGTCTTGGTCTACGGCATCGTAGTCAACCTAGACCCCCGCTCCACGTTGCATGTCTTGCCGTGCGCTGAAGTCCGGCTCTTCTGCTTAAATGTTCAAAACAAGCTGCGTGCCTGCCGACCGGTACCAGGACGGGTTCGGGGGGTCGGTACAGGGAGTAGCTGCTGTTGATGACTGGACCATACGCTCACCGATAGCACCGCTAACCAGCCATAGATGCGAATATGGCGGCTATCGTGGTACCTGATCGTCAGTGAATGAGAGTTTATTGACGTATTTATGACGCAATTCAGTTAAGGATTTCCCCCGTCCAAACCAACGAGAGATGCAGAGGAGGGGGAGAGAACGTGGTGGCGTGGGGGACTTGATGCTGAATGACACGGTGTGTGTGACGGACAAGCAGTCCGAGTGACGGGCCATTTGCTAACAAAAGCTATGGTCACAGCAATTGAAGCAGACGGGGTTTGATTTATTTTCTGACGCAGGATAAAATTAGGGAGCAAAGCAGTCTCCCGAGCTGAGCCATAAGTCCAAGCCTTTGATCTTAAGGTTGTACGTTAAATGTTTCAAAGCCACTGTTTTATAAGCCCGTCCATCCCTTGTCCAAGAGGAAATAAGAGGCTTAGAGCTCATCCACTTTCTATCGAGCTCCCGGTCTCTCCCGCACAGGCTCAGGCTTTTGTGCAATGCTGGAATGGATCTAGATGTCTGTATGGATTTGTAAAAAAACATTTATAGTCACAAATTTTCAAAATAAGATGATAAATCTGATTGATCTTGTTTTTAAGAAATGAGTCATTTCCACAATTCCAAACTTCATGTTTGATTAGGGTCCTGTGGTTTGAGCAAATTACATGCAGAAATGTGACATCAACTGTACTTAAACTGTCAGTCCTCCTTTTATTCACTCTTAAATATATAGAAAACATATTTAATGTTATTGTACTTCCATTAAAATTATGACTGATTTGATAAATGACAAGAAAGGCACATAGTCTTTGTGAAACACACGGCCACACAAGTAAGTTAGAGGTCATTTATTGTTTTCTCTGGATTTCTCCAGAACAAGGCGAATGATATGCAGTAAAAAAGGCATTTGTCAGCCAACAGTCGTAGTGACGCATTAATCCACAGGCACTGTGCTTAGAGCATGAGTGTAACAGTTTTGTGTGAATGTAATACCAGTCTTTCTGTAGTGAAACCAGCTTCTTTGTGGAGTGTGGAAACATATGCATGAGTCTAGGGGAGCTGATATATGGGAGGTAAGTCACTTTTGTTCTGAAAGTGCTTTCTGTAGCTGCTCCTCTGATACAGAGGGTTCAGTAGCTTCTGTGGGTGTGTGGTCTTTATTTATGGTCACCAAGGGGACTTTTTCATAAGATGGGGCTGATGTGGGCTCTGTGTTGTCAGCACCAGCTGCCTGGGAGGTATAGTCTGAAGAAGCTTCTGCTGCCGCAGCAACAGACTGGGTTCCCCTCTCTGTAGTCATGTCCCAGTCCTGGTCTGAAGGCTGAGGTAGACTGGCCATGAGTTCCTGAACAAACATAAGACCTAAGGTCAGCCATGTCTAAAATATAGGTGCAGAACTTAAAGCTGATCTTTAAATGAAACATATCTGTGTGACTGTACCTTCTGTCTCTGCAGGTCATTATTTCTCACAGCACTGAGCAGGCTCTTTGTGAAGTTTGCAAGCTCCTGGTATCTCTGTTTTTGGTTTACTAGCTCATTTTCTAAAAACTGCACCTCTTCTTGCTGAAACAGAGGGATTCAAAAACACACATCTTCATTAATGTTTCATGATTTTATTGTGCTGACTACTTCTAAATAAATAGAAATAGTAATAAAGTACTAATAAAGTACTATCTAATCTAATCTAACTTTGTTGATCGGTTATAGTCTTATGTCCATTTCACCTTAAATTCCAGCAGGCTCTGCATTTGTTCGAGGTCTGAGGCAAGTAATTCATTCTCATGTTCATCATGTTCATCATGTTCATCATCCTCATCGATAACTTCAATCTTCTGTTGACAACAGAAAACAATAACACTTTTATGAAAGATGATACAAAATCCACAAATAAAATGTGATGACATTTTAAGTTGTCATATTAACAAAATTCTGCTCTGGGATTTATCATCTTTATGGTCTATTTTGTCATTAACTTTAAAACATTTTTGTATTGCAGTCAAGAAAAAACAATAAATACAAATAAAAATAAATAAATAAAAAACAAAACCACAAAATAAAAGAAGAGTCAGAGCATAACCATTCCCATTATTGGTTGACTGGACAGAGAAGAGTTATTAATTGTTTTTACTTGGAAGTCAACTCAAAATAATCAACATACTTTTGAGAGAACTGAAAGAAAAATATTTGGGAAAGCCTTTCCCTAATAAATGTAGACCTTTAGTCAGAGTCAAACAGCAGTGTTTCATTTATCATTTCATACAGTATCATGCATCTGCTGGGTTTTTGCTCAACTTTGTTATGAAAAAGTCAGATTGGCCTTTTGAATTTTTGCAGAACAGCATTCTACTAATAACACTGTGCTAAGAATGAGTGCTGGTGTTTAGATAGTTATTATTATTTTTAAAGAACTACATTAGGACTTCTGAATGCTAAAAATATCAGTAAGGAAAATATTTTTATATCAATTATACATTAACATCAATTAGTATGAATTTAATCTTTTTCAAATCAGACATTTTGACTTTCAAGGAAGGAATTATGACTTTAAGAATGGTTCTGTTATGCTCAAGTGTGCAACTGAGGCAAAAATAACAAAAGCTTTTGACAGTTGCATTATTGACCATTCTACCTGTTCTGTTTAGAGCTATCAAAATAGTTGTTTTCTTTCTACATCACTAGAGAGCTGTGGTGTTAAAACTTAAAAAAAAGAAAAAGAAAAACAGGCATAAGCACAAAATTAACTTAAGTGAAATCTGACTGATAAATTGCGTAATTGAAGCGTTAAGCTGATGTAAAAGAGAGCATATGGTTCTGTAGAATAAATGATCAATGGGTTTAATTCATAGTACTCAGCTATGGAGGCTTTCCTTAACAGAGGTCTTTTCCTTTTGGCTTAATTTCATAAGGCTAAACTGCACAACAAAATATGTAAATCAATATATAAAATACTAATAGAATAAAAAATAATAAACTGGATTACCACATTGTTGATGAGAGGAGCAGTAGCAGACAGATCTGTTCCATCATCTCCATCTTGATGTTGCGAGTCAATGGTGCCATCTAGGAGTCATAACATGTATTAATATTAAGGAACACAGTTTATGCAAAAGCAGTTGTGAATGTGTTTACTGCATAAATGAATAAACCTTCAGACAAGCAGACAGATCCCCCATCATTTAAGTCATCCCCTGGTTCAGGCGTTCTGAGCTGTTCATCATCAGGGCTGAGTGCCACCGGGGACTCATTTCCTGGAGAGGTGTTGAATACAGCAGGTCCACCTTTGGGTGGTGGAATTTCTATTCCCATCAGGCGGTACTTCCTTCGCCTGTTACTGATCCATGTCTAAAGACAAAGGAAAAAATGTGTGTTACTGACCTGGAAAATGCCAACCAAAATTCAAAGTTATTGTTTCTTCAATTAACATACAAGGAAATTAAAAGTTATGGGTAATGTCATATAAAAGCAAAATTAACATTGACAAACAAGATTCCTACACCTTTAGGCAAGCAAAGGGACGACCCTTCCAAAACACAGTCCAAAGTTAATAATTTTACAAACTGATTCTCATCTATATTCAGTTACAACAGAGCCTTCAACTGGTGAGAACAGATGTAACAAAAAGAGACTGACTACACTGGCTGTTAGACACTGTTTTTTAATTGTAGTGATTTGAGAATTAAACTTGAATACACTGTTTCTACTAGTAAGCAAATGTTTTTTTTCTTGAAATAAGTATCCCCGTAAGAGAGATGGCTGTGGGTCATGTGTGTGTCAGGCCCAGGAAACTATATATAGTCTGTCAGCATTCCTACTGTGGCCCTGATATTTAACTGCCTGACTTTTTCACAACTTCAAACAAGAACATCAGAAAACTTTTGTGACCTACAAAATGTTCCCATTTCTGTTTTCTCTCCCACACTGGTTCACAAGTGGTCTTGTTCGACTAAATGTCAAACACAAGAGGCCAGGGACTGTAAATAAGGATCAAACCTTTTAGACTGCAGAACGTGTCTCTACTTTAAATAAAAGCCCCTCAGAAAAAGTTCAAAACAACAGCAACTTTTCAGTTATGAACTCTTTAAAATCAGTTACCTTTACTATTTCAGTGTCTACATTGAGTTGGTTGGCTGCAGCAGTTATCTTTTCCCTGCAGACTGAGCCCAGGCTGGTCATGCCTCGGTCCCAGTAACGCTTCAGTTGGATGAGGTCACCATCACTGAACTGAGTTCGATCCTGCAACTGAAAACACAAGCCTCTGTTTTTATTATAAAACATCCACTGTGATTTTTAGCAGACTCTATAAAACACCACACAACATCAATGAGACTGTGTAACTGGCAAAAATGAAAGCTGGGCCTTTCTTTCAAATGATGATGCTTTAAATATTCAAAATGTTGGGTTTAGAGTGACAAAAAGTACTGACTGTTCTCTTTCTGGAGTTGCTGATAACCCAGGGGGCAGCAGACACACCAACTGAAGTCTACACACAAAGACAGGCACAGTCAGGTAAACTTTGGAATTCACTTTGAAGAAAAGCATCACTAGAACCTCTTCTACCTGTGAACTGGGTTCCCCTGGAAGTGAGGTCTGTGCTGTGTGGGAGTAGCTGCCCTGAAGAATTGTGTTGCTATGAAGCAGTGCAGGTCTGGAGCCAGTCACAGGTGGTGTATGCCCTCCTCTCACCACAGGCAACTCCGCCCTAGTTGGGCTTGCTGTTGTCTGCTCCTTGTGAATGTGTGTCTGAGCGGCCATATTTGCCAACTCCTCTTCCCTTTGCCATTCATCTTCTTCATCTCCAGTTTCCATAGCGATAGAGAAGTTATGACTGTTGTCATGAGGAGGCGGCAGTAGCTTCTGACACTCCTTGCCTTTCCTTGTAGACACCTGACTTTGCTTATGTCTGTCCCCCTCCCCTCTTTCTGACAAGGTGAAGACCTGCTGGATACGAGGTGAAGGTTCAGAGGTGGAACAAGAGGTTGGAACTGGGAGGGAGACTCTGGGTTTCTGGGGGGTGGGAACTTGAGGTTGTGGGTTGGAGTGAGGTCTTGGCTGAGGTGGAGTCTGGGACTGTGGGGAAGAGGACCAAGTGTGGGTTGGTGCTGTACCATGCTGCCTAGTCCAGGTGTGAGGTATGACTCCAGCTCCTGCACCAGCAACTGCCTCCCCAAGGGATGAGGTCCCCTTTCTGACTGCAGTGTAGACTAAAGGCCCTGAGGCAGGTGTGAGGGAAGTGAGGTTTTGAGACAGTGAGACTAACTTGGAGTGTGAGGGTGCAGAGGTGGAGCTGCTCCTGCTTTGAAGTGCCTGGTTAATCAGAGATGATGATGCACGTGTAGAAAGCTCAGAGTCTGAATGTGATGGGTTAGCTGTTGTTCTAGAGCGGGGGGCAGAGTTGAGAGAGTAGATCCCTGTTAGTATGACGTCGTTATTGTTGTTGTTGTTGCTTCCACTGCTGAGGGGAGAAGAGGAGGAAGGAGAGGAAGATGCTGAAGAGAAAGAGGGGAAGGTCGAGGAAGGAGGGAGAAGGTGCACACGATTCTGGATGGTTCTCCTCGCTGCAGCTATTTCAGCTGGAAGCAGTACCCTGGCAGCCAGGCTATGATTGGACAGAGCACTACCAGTTAATGTTTGGTTGGAGAGTATTCCCCCAGCAAGTCCATGACTGGATACGGAATGAGACATGCCTCCATTCTGTTCTACCTTGGAGGCGAGCTTTCGTCTTTTATTGCCTACCCATGTCTGTAGGGAAAGGGACAACCACATTTGTGACATCATTTACAAGCACATTTGAAAATACAAACAGTAAGAGTGACAGTCTATCTCAGACTTCTTTACTATAGTAGAGTACTAAGGGACTTCTTAATGGAACAAGAAAACACAGGGAAGACATTAAATGTGATGGACCCATCTGAGTCCTCTAGAAATCTCTTACCCGAACCACACTGAAGTCCAGTTTGGCCTCCTGAGCACACTGCAGTATAAGCTGAAAGCAAGCCTTGCTCTGATTGGTCATCCCATTGTCATAGTAACGTTCCAGAATCCTTTGCTGTTCAGCTGTAAACACTGACCGCAGGTTCATCTGTGAGAAGACAACAAAGAAAAAAATCTTTGTGACCTCCATAGCCTCTGTGTAACTTCCTGTTTTTCTACCAGTGCAGGCAAAAAACGAGTTTTTAGTTTGAATTTTAGTCAATCAAATCAAAAATATTTTTGCACTACATTTTGTACATAAATTAACAAATGTGTCATCTGTCTCTGGACTCCACACAAAAATGTCACAATCTATTAATTAAAGTTGCAGCAGATAGAACTTTAACTTTTTTTCTTATTTTTCCAGAATTAAAACCCTGTCACTGTTTCCATCTTGAATAAAAATAAAATTTTGGAGAACTTACAGTCTGTAGGCCCCGTCTTTGCGACCATGCATCCATTCTGCTACCAGAGGGGAAGGGGGCTGCCATGCTGATCACAGCAAAACCTCCATGGTTCTAGATTAGCACAGTTTTGATTGTACATATCCTGTCCTGTTGTACCTTACACACAGCTAGGTTATGTAGCTGTGGAAAAGCAAAGCAGATTGTTAAAAAACAAAACAAACAAACAAAAAACACTCACAGGGTATCACAAACACAACAAAATAATAATTTATCCGTCAGTACATATTCTTTTAAACCAAAACACAACAGATGAATGTTAACATTTCTTTTACTAAGATCAAACATAATTTTTAAATTATTTTGCAAAAAACCCATCAACACTATAATAGTACTCATTTCTAAATTACACATAAGTTGCATTGAGTGATGTGTCCCTATAAAACATACAGTGAACTGTCATAACACAATAACCTAAAATAGCTTACTTAATTACAAAGTAACACAATCAATCAAGCTTACATTTATACATTTCTATTCGCAAAACTATTTTTGTTTAAGCTCTTGCATTTACCCTGTTGATTAAAAAACAAAAAGGCAACAAAAAAACGATGCATTGTAATGACATAGGTGGCGTTTGCCAGAAACAAAGCCAGATACAGTTTAGGTAACAGGTTATGGTGGAAAAACAGACTAAATTTCAACGTTTAACATTTATGCAGAAAGCACAAATCAAGTTATCACCTTTAAAATAAATTAAAGTGCTTTATTAGTCCGAATAAATTGTCACATCCCAGAAGGAAAAACAAATTGAATGCCTCATCAATAATTGGCGAAAACAATATGTATGCTTCAAAGCTCTTCAGCACAAATGTGCTCGGTCGTGTTCGTGGACTGAGAGGCAGACAGGCGGACAGGAGAGAGCAGCAGCAGCAGCTCAGGGAAAGTAACACTGGGTGGACTCGAAGAGTGCAAAGACTCTCGGGGACCGAGTTTAAAATGTGATTGTATGAGCTTTAGACAAACACAAAAATGCCACATACGGGAATTTTGTGCGACCAATAAGCAGACAGCAGGTTTATTTTGGAAGGCTGGCCGAGGCTGACTGCGCATGGCTACAGTCAATATGAAAACATTACGGAAAGAATTAGCGAAGAAATTGTTGGCACGCCAGATTAACATGCTACCAAGGCAACAGCCTGGAGATTTAGAAACACAATTCCCACACAAGAAGCACATGCTTTCGCTTTACGACTGCGAGGCAGACAGTAAACAAGCCGGGTAAGCAGCGCATCACCACAATGGCCATGCACACAGCTCATGTTAGCTTGCAGGCCCGAGCGGCCATAACAGAGCTAGCCTGTCTGTTAGCATTAGCATGGCTGTCCCAATGGATAGCTGCAGCTAAACTTTTCCTTCAAATCTGTGATTTCCCGACCCTGCCGGGGCCATTCCCGTGAACCATGCCCTCCAGCGGATGTGATCGAAACTGGTATTGGATTCCCCTGAATGAAAAGTGTAATCACTATCCTACTCACCATTGTTGATGTCAAAATCAGGCGAACGTTCAAATTCAGCAGATTTCTTCACCAGTCTCCGTTGCTAGACAATGAAATCAGAACGTCCGATCATCAATTCTAATCATGATTGTGACGTATGTGCAGACAGGAGCCAATGAGAGCTCGAGATCATCCCTGTGACATTCTGAAAGGGCTGAAGCCCGAGCACAGTGGTCCCGCCCACCATTGACTTTGTTCTGGGGCTTGCGGGAGGAGGAGGTCACAGACATGGAAGCAGCCGAACTTTGGATGGTAAAGAGCTTGTTTCCTCATGATCATATCTGTCAAAGTGTCATTGAAGTTTACTTTAATACATCACTCTGATTAAAGTACAGCTTGTAGCCAAAAGAAAAGTTCCTCAATGTGTTGAAAACCAGTTTAAATTAGACTTCAAGAAAATGTAACCTGGTGATTTAATGACCATATTATGACTTAAATTGTTCACAGATTTATTTCCATTGTTACAGACATATTTGCCAGTAATGATGATACAAGCCGTGTTTCTATTAAAAGAGAGTGACATAAAATCAAAGCAAATATAACCAAATAATTATTTTTGAATACTTCTACCAGTAGATGTAGTGAAATAAACCTTTTAAATCTACATTTTCCATGAGTTATGCTGCATTCAATAGCTTTGACTTAAATGTCACCAAATTATTTGAATTTTATTACTTATTAATTAATAATCCATCCATCCATTATCTATACTGCTCATCCTTTTATTTACACATTTCTATTTATTGTTTTACTTTTAATTGATGGATTATCAGATTGCCCCTCTTGGATTTTCAAACAATCACTCTGGAATTTTCCTCAGGATGAATAAACTTTGTATCTTTTGTTTTAGAGCATACAATCATGAAGAATTTTGGTGACATGTCTGCATACCCGTAACTAAATGGGGCATAAAGTTCACTTTTAAATTTTGGGCAAACAAACATTGCCTAAAAAACAGCCATATCAGGGACATGTGTGGATGCTTCCACCATAACTAACAATTTCTATTTGAATGACTTCTCTGCTGGTTAATGGTGTAAATGCCTTATATGTGCTCATACGGTGCTCATACGGTGTTAGGCACCTTTAAACAAATATTTGAAATAAATTAAGCCAGTTCACTTTAAGTCGTTGACTTGTATTATCTGTTTGCATGTATGTGTGATTAATAGGTCACAAAAATCATTTCTTGTGTATTAAATGACAAGTAGATAACTCTAGATTAACATGTCTTTAGATACAAAACATGATTTGAGTTAGATATGCTCACCTCGTAGATGAAGATTAATGTTGTACCTACAGATGTAAAAAATTAACAACTCATATATTTTCAGCTAATACAAAATATTTCAAGACATGTAACAAAAAGATCAGGTCTAGATTGCACTCCGACAACAACACTGATCCACAATAATAGGCTAGAACACATCACTGAGCAACAATCAGCAAATATACAGTGGCTCAGAAAAAAAATACTTTTCAACAGGCAGAAACCCTGAACATGTTAATTTATCAGGCAAATAAACATGGGTTTAGGGAGAAGTCCGGATTCTGATGGCTTTTCGTCTTGTGCATCGAGATGCTCTATTATTGAGGGAGACATGTTAAACACTATAAGGCATTTGAAACAAAAAAGACTCCATAAAATAGTCATTTCAGAGTCTATTTAAAAGGGGGACTTTTAGCATATGTAACAGTTTATATCTCACTCTCTCAGAGCATCCCGTTACATGAATACAGCACTATGTAAATTTGGGAGTCATGGTCATCTTGCCAGAAGTCTGAACTGCTGGCACACATTCATACTCAGCTACAGGAAGCCAGTTGGCCAACAAGAGAGGTTAGCCTTCTCAATGCAAGCTGAAGCTTAGAGATGGAAGAGGAAAGTGATGTACAAAGCTACAAAAGAAAATGAGAGTGGCTGAGAACAAACGGCTTTTGAATGCTGACAAGAGCTTCAGGAAACAACAATCAGATGTTGAGATGGTTATGTTGCTATTTGATGGGGGAGTGCTGCGCTTGTTTCAAGCTTTTTGTACTGATTGTTGGGCCTGATTTCAAGTAATCAGAAATTATCTTTTTTATGAAACCCATTCAACCTATATTAGCTAACATGTAACTTATTAGCCTCTATACACTGGTCTGTTAGCTGCAAACTATACCGTAGACTTCATGTAACAGCTAATTCCACGTGAGCACAATATACATACAAACGGCTTGGTTGATGCAAGAAATGCCATGTTTTCAAAGAAATTAAAATATAATGTCATTTTACCTCCCTCTGCTGACATGTCATATGTCAAACAATGCACGTTGTCTGGTGGGTGGGTGGGGTGGGGGTGGGGTGGGTAACAGTGCTGTGTGTTTTCAGTGCAATTACAGTAAGAGGCCACTGATGGCTGGTAAAAAGTCAACAAAAGTCTTACATACTGCTGCTTTAAGCACATCTTCAAGATGTCTGTCTTATGCCATTGAGTTTAAAAGCCTGTAGAGAGTTAAAAAAAAACATACTTTGTCTGTTTGGCTGCAAAATAAAATGTGCATCCTTGTATAAAATATTCCATTTACTAGCCCACTGGTTCCCAAACCTGTTTTGCAAGGAACACTTTTGACAAATGAAAATATTTTTAAGCCCCTCCACCCCTGTGATTCACATGAACACATGTAGAAACACATTTTCAGTCATGCCATTTGCTAGCACATTACTGTGTTTTAAAAATGGTCTCAAACATTGACTGCACAAAGCACAGAGCCACTTCAGTGTGTGACAATAAAGACGAAGAAGAAAGACAGGAAGAAAATAAGCAACTTTCGGAGAGGTCATATTTCAAGGATCAGTGGGAAACCTCCAAATGTTCTTTTTAACACTGATTAGACGTGAAGGAAAGGATGAGGCTCTCCTCATTACATGTAAGTAAAAATTACAGATTAAGCCAAGGGAGATGTCTTTTTGTATTGTTTTGTCTTTATTCTCTTAGTTGTTAAGTTTGTAGATTTATTGTTGACCCAACATTTACATGGAAGTTGTCCAAAAGTTGGCCTTGCTTTGGCAGCTGTACAAAACATTGTCCCGGACAACCTCCCAGTAAAGAATCATGGGCCTCACTTTGGGAATCACTGGTTTACCTGGTACTAAGTCAGGGACGATTTGTCTTTGGCTTGTACAAGATTATAATTTTGTTAATTACCAGAATGACAGGGGACTTTTTTATTAAAACACTTGAGGCTTAAACCTTTCAAGTCAGGGGTGGGCAACCGGCAGCCCAGGGGCCACATGCAACTCTCCATCTCCCTTACATCCTGCCAGTCAGGTTGAAATATTGAGAAAATGCATGTTCATGAAGAAAATCTGACTAAATCTACCATGACAACATAAAAGTATCAGTGTTTGCAGGAAAGTAGAGATACAATTGTTTGTTATTATTTCTGTGAGATTATATTGTATGCATTTGGCAAAACAGTGACAAAAATTTAAGTAAAATACACTTTAAACAGCATCAAAATATGCAGGTGAAACTATTTTAGGTTCAGTGGTAAGATCAGAAGATTATATACCATTAGTTGCATTTTAGTTTTGATATAATTTTGCAATAATTTGTCCCTCTGGCACTGAAGACAGATTCAATGTCATTTCATAGGTTTACCCTCCGCATTACTCTCTCCCTCTCTGTGGAGAAAAGTATGAAGTAGGCCTTATTGTGGTGGTGGTGGTGTGTGGACGGGGCGCTGCTGTAATCTATGACGTCACCTGTCTTCCAGGTGCGCAGCAGGGGGCGCTGTCCCTCATTACTGAACTCATGGTCAGAGCAGCAGGAGCCTCACAACTGATGCTGATTTCCCATCCACAGATAGTGAATTTGGAGAAACAGCTGACATGTTCACACGCTGGCAGCAGGAACAAACAGCGTGTAGTAAGCAAGAATCCGCCCCTTGGCAAAATAGAAATGTTAAGATTCCACAAAGACCCTTATCTGATATACTGTGGTGTTTGAGGGTCTCTCAAATTGAATGAAGCCACCTGTACTTTCTCTGTATGTGTGTACGTGTGATTGAGTGAGGGAGGCGTGGGGGTGGGGGGAGAGATCCTCCCTACATGGTATGCGTTGCACCATTCCCTAGTCTGTATTATGAGTGGTGGCCCTTGTGATGCTGCAGCGCGGCGGGCGGGAGGAGAACAGGAGAGGGGAGGGGTCGCTCCATCCCCTCGCGCTCACCGAATCCACTTCTCACAGCGCGCGAGCTGCTGGCGGGAAGGCACGAGAAGCAGAGAGCGTGAGAGAAAGAGAGAGAGAGGGAGAGAGCAGGGAGGGAGGGAGGGAAAGGAGAGAGCGTGTGTGTGCGTGTCTCTGTGTGTGCGCGTGGATTGCACCACCGCATCCCGTTCACCGTTTCTGCAGGCGGCCATGCTCTGATGGAGAGAATAAAACTGACAAGGCTTTCTTTTCCCTTAGATTCACCCACCGCTGGATCATTCCAGATGTGACTGACAGGTCGTTTTATGTCGCCCGCATTGAGTCCTGTGCTGTTCACCTCGGAGAGACTGTGACACCATGGCTTTGGTTATGGAACCTATAAGTAAATGGACACCAAAGCAAGTGCTGGACTGGATGAAAGGTAAATTTGGATTCTTTCATTACATCAGGCTGGTGATACTCGTGAGTGGGGATGATGATGATAGTGGTGATGATGATGGTGAGCAGCGGAGGGCCACAGTATTTGCATGTGTGTTCTCCGTGTCCCATCCTACAGGCTGACCTGTGGTGTAGCCGCTGTATGTGACCAGTGTAAGGCTAATTAAAGTCACTAAAGTAGTGTGAATACATTGGGGCAGGTGCAGTGAATGGGTGTCCCAATGAAGCAGGGAGTGGATGCACAGCAGTAAGAGCTGAGCCCAAAGGCTGCTGCTGCTCTCTCATCAATGAATGTGGAGGACATGTCTTCTGCTCTTTTACTCACTGGCACATTCTTTAAACCCATATCGTCATTACCTGTTGGTGTGTGCGTACGTCCTCGTGCATGTGCGCGTACCTACATGATTAATGTAGTTAGCTGCATGCACCCATGCCCCCCACCCCCCATCCCCAATGCCAGGCTTACAGTCAGATTCAGCACCCTGGACAGCGCAATGCTGCCTGCCTTATATGGCAAACACACGGATCACCCTCGCTTTTTTGTGTGTGTTGCTCGCTTTGCTGTTGAGGTACATCCCCCCCCACCAACAGACAGAATGAATGAGTAATCACTAATCATGCGTGTATCAGTGTGTGTGTGTGGATGTGTGTGTGTGTGTGTGTGTGTGGTAGGAGCTGTTCTCACACACTCTGGTCAGCTTCAGAGCTGTGAGACAAACTGTGGTAGGCCGATTGACGGACAATGAAAATGGTTAGGGAGGGTGCCCGCAATCCCTTACTTAAGAGAATGACTTAATCACTACTGTATGATGACTCAAACCCACAATGCAATGCTGCTATATAGACACTCGTTGTTGTGTCTGCACACAATCACACAGAAAGGAATCCTATGGATTCCTAAAAGACTGCATTCCTGCATGTGTGCATCAGAGCTACAAGAGTTTCCCTCATGATCACACTAAACTGATGTGCGATTAGAAGTCAAGGTGGTTGATAGACCTCAGGGGACATGCGGAGGGAATATTTGAGATGCGTTGCATTGAGTGATTACGATGATGTTCCTGGTTTTATAATTGCTCTCCCTAGCTCCAGTAAGCAGCCGATGGAGTCACGGTTTCGCCCTCTGATCCATTGAGTGTTCATTTTGAAAGCTCTGCTCCTGCACCGTTCATCCAGAGAGGCTTGTGCAAATTTTAATTGGGGATTAGATTGATTGCAGGCCAGAGTAAGTTATAGCTTTGCAACTTGGAAAGAAATCATATCAAATCCTGTTTTTAATCATAGTCATAATGTAACTGTAAGATGTGGAAACACATATTGTAGCCTACTCATGATCTCAAAAGAAGCTGGTTTGTGTTGAACTGTTAGAGCTTGTAAATTAAGAAATACTCTCATTTTAACACATAGCAGGTATCATATCTACATGTGGAGTCAATTAGATTATTCTCTGTCTAAAACACCACCAGTGCTTAATGTTAAGATAGTATCCTAACAAAAGCATGTACTGAGATACGAACTCAAATGTTGCAGTGTTGCAGTTTACTCATGCTATAACACTAATGGCATTGAACTTAATATACTGAATCAGCTTTATACATTTGTCACCTGTAAAGACAAAGGAGTATGTAGACATTGCATAATCTCCAGATGAAAATTATTCCATCTTGTTACTCCTCAACACTTGGCCTCCTCATGTGTTCTTTGAAAAAGAGCCTCCTGGCCTCTTCCACATGAAAAGCTTCAAGATTCATTTTCATTGACGTTAACCAACATTGCAGTGTTCTCATGCTTTCTGTGAAGCACTATCCTCCTTCCTTTGGGGCTTCAAACACGGACCCTCAGCGGCGGGCTTATGCTCAGATCTTATATTCTTATGAATAAAGTGAGAGGCAAAAGGCGAGAATTAATCTCTTCGCTTACAGGGGTTTCACTTTGGCCTATTTTTCTGGAAGCTCTTCATCTCTCTCAAGCTGATCTGAGTTTTGTGCCATTGTAGGGAGCAGTGACATTGAGACCTCCATAAAGAAGCACTCTAATGTTTCCTCTTCCTAGCCACGAGAGAAAAAAGAACTTTAAATGCTGTACATAGATATGAGACAAAAAGGTGCTGATAGGGAATCACTAAGAGCACATGACTGCATTATTATTTCTCTGTAGAGGCTGGGGCATCAATTGGCAATAATAGCTCTAAATGTCTCTTTTTTTACAATACTGTGCCTTTCTGGCTGTGCACACTGGCAGATGGCACTGTTGCTACAATGGACTAGTGTTTAATTCAATCATTTTTAATACAGGAGAATTAAATTCTCCTACTAGAAAGCATCTCTAGAGATATGACTGAAAAGAGGAAGCAAGAGATGAAAAATGGTTTCCAGCCACATCTGAACAAGGGACACAGCAGCTTCTAAACTGGTAACCCAATATCAAAGCCCAGTATCGAAGGGAAACTATGAATCAAATGCACTGTAAACAAAACTGACATTAGTTTATCAATAATATATACACATAATGAAGTATTCCACTGTTTGCCCAACTTACCTTGAAGAATCATTGTCCAAAATATGGCCCAGGGACCTACTGCTTGGTCTTGGATGAACCAGCAGCACCTTCTCCACAACAATATAAGGTGTCACTCTCATTCTGACCAGGGGACAGAGTCCTTAACTTTATTACAGTAAAGGTGAGGTATATCAAAGTTACCAAATCATCCCCATATTTGTGCGTGTTTGTATTTCAATATTGACAATACTTATTTCAGATGCAATCTTTAGCAATCAATTTTTTCTTGACTTGACTTTTTGGTCAGCGATCAGTAAGTAGTATTCAGATATGAAATCTACAAAAGTATTGTTACAATATGATTCAAATTACTCAATAGTTTATCATATCACACAGGTTTGTGATGAGCTATAATAGTTGTTTGATATAATAGACTGGTTTAATTCACACGATTGTATTTGCATACAGTGCTCAGCATGTATGAGTACACCCCTTCAGATTTGTCAAAAAACCTTTAGTTTAAAAATCAACATTTTTTATGTCATACTGTACCACAAAATACTCCCCCAAATGTGGGCCATTGATTACACATAAGACTTTATAAGTTGCACACAAAAAAATGTTTTCCTCAATTTAAGATAAGGATGCAAAAATGTGTACGCCCCAATCAAAGGGGTGGGAGCAAAGCTAAATTTTACTAATCATATGACCCTTATTTTTATTTTATGGTAAAAACAAATGTTACGTTAAACTCAGCTTTGTCAAAACTTTGGAAATTTTTCTTTTTTTCATTTAGATATTGATTAATACATTACTTTTAATAGGGGTTGTACTCATTTTATGCTGGGCACATTTAAATTGTACAGTAAATTGTTATGTAAAAAATAGTGGTCTACGGAGTAAATAGGAAAGATTAATCTATTAGTTTTTGGTGATAATTGACATGCCAGTTCATTCAAACTCATTTTAGCCATCCCCAATATTGATCTATAGGTTATTTTTTTTTTGTACATAATTCTCTTGTACACTACAAGTGACCTGTGCTTCTTATTGTAATGATCTCTTTATTTTAAAAACAAGCACAGAAAAACACAAGAAGAACATGTAATTCTACTTTAGAGGTATTGTTTTGTTGATGGTTAATATTCTGTGATGAAAATCAAATGACAAATTTTTTAACCTCCTTTTAACAATTTAAATGTTTTAGAAATTGTAATCTCTTACTTTGAAAGAAACCAAGTTACTGTCCAATGCTGATACTGATAATTATATCATGCATCCCCTATAAGGCTGCACTTAAGATAAAAGTATCGTAAAATTTCATCAGCGCTAGAGTTGAGTAGAGTACTTAACGCTGGTAGAAATGAAGCTGATTTCGTACACATTCTTCCCCATTCAAAATTCTTACTTCTTCTTCCAGGTTTGGCCCATTGGAGCTTTGGTTGGAACTTAAATGCTTTCAGTTACAAAGACAGTCTAAGATTTAGTGACATTTTTTTGAGACCATTTTAGGACTCCTTCCTCACCCTTCCCTATCACAGCCCCCCTATCTCAACCGTCCCCCTCTGTCATATCAAACAATACTGGACGGGTTGATGAAACATTCTGCAACCCTGACACAGCAAGCCCCCAGCCTGAGCAGCCAGTAATGTATAGATGCAGACAGACTCTCCAGCAGCAGCAGAACACTGGTTAGGCTCACAGAAAGATGACTCATCAGCGTTTGTTTTGATTTGAACACCCACACCGGAGGAGTTTCCTCTATGCGTGTGTGAGGGTATGAAGACGCAACTGATGTGTAAAGTATGACGCGAACAGATTGCTACCTTAACATGTTTGCTATGAAAGAAAAATGGACTTCTTCTCAGCTCTCAGTGATAAACCTCATAAGCTCACCGGGTGCAGGAAAGTGAAGAAGTGAGTTCACTTTTCCTGCCGTAATGTCTTCTTTCCTCATTGTGTGTCTGAGTGTGTGTCGATTTGTGAGTGTATTGGAGCAAAAAACTGAAGATGTGTGATAAATTAGTAAGTGGAGGACAGTTGAATGACTGAAGTTCACAAAGTGCACATAGTTAGATCAAACTTTATTCAGTAGTCAAAAATGTTGCATCAGTTTAACATAGCAATATCTGTCCTTTTTGTAGACTTTTGCCCATATGTAAATAAATAATATGTCATTAAGGACAGACATCATTTGTAGATGTTTATATGTTGTGTAGATTAAATGCTGGCAACTTTTTTTTGGTGGGCTGAAAGTATCTCCTGTTAGACAAATTCTGTTTTCGTTTTTAACATAAAGTAAAATTTTGGCATGTGGGAATGTTACACCAAAATAAGTCAGTTTTAAAATGTAAACATTAGTGCTGCCAATGAGCTGAATTGTTATTTCAAACAGTATTGTCGAGATTGGCCTAATCGTCACAATCCGTGCATAACTAAAATTAAGAAGTGCAATGGTTTTCAATTAAATATTAAACTGTTTGGTACAAGCAAGAGAACTACAATATTTTCATGTTTTTTTTGTACAACTTGCTTCCATTATAAATAGGTATGGGGTTATTTTTTGATTTCCTGACATCAAATTGACACTACTAAGTGATGCCTGTGCTCAAACAGATGCTGAATAAATGCAATTAGGAGAAAAAGGGCTTTAGTGATGTAATAATGCTTATTATACCTGTTGTGTCCATTTGTGTTGCTGGAGGGCAGTATTTGACAACTCATCGAGTATTATGGATGAGAAGGTTTAGCATATTGGTCTCTGACATTTAGTTAATGTTACTGAAATAAAAGACCTTTTGATTTATTTTTTTATTCGATTCAGTAGGTATTTTGCCGGTAAGTCAACTTGCTGGCATAAGGAACACTGGCCTGCAAGGTCATATCCACGACAGTAAGCCAAATTTGGGGCTTGACAGTTCTGCCAACAAGTCATGTGAGATAACCTCAGTTGAACACAACACTGTTGCACAAACTTTCATTTGTATTTAGAATGACCCATTAGCTCAGAGCAAATCAGCATTGAATAAATAAATGCTGTGCTTTTTGTCACAGGTTGCTTTGACTGTTACAAGATCACCATGCAGACTCATAAGTTTGACTTCTGGTTCAGGAAAATAATGTCAGTCCTCTCTTTAACACCTATTTTGGCCAATATTGTCCTTTCATGCAAACATTGGCCATTGGCAAATGAACATGAGATAAACAGATATCAGTAGCAGATGTTCACCAGCTGTGTCTTATCAATCTAATACTAGCATCAGGCACAGCTAACTGCTGATTCAGTTAGCTACCTGCTGGATAAACTCTGATTGTTTTCCTGGTCAAACATAATATGGCATTGTGACATTTTGGGAGGATAACATCAAAATGAAATCAGATGCAAAATCAGATTTTTACTTTAAACATCGGTATCATACTTAAAATATGACTACAATACTTAAAATGTATGTAGTGGTCTACATCATCTGTAGGCTCACTCGTATTACAATTACAATGTTAAAATTGAATTTGAGAAGACTTTTCTGTCCAAAGTGACGTACATCTGACATCAGCTTGATAGTACAAAGGACCTTGCTGAAGGATCCACCCAGGGTGTCACACCCTGACAGATCAAACCCCTGACATTGTGCTTAGTGGATAAGTGGTTTAAAACACTGATCCTCCTAGTGATCCAGTCACTACTTTTGCACAATATGGAAAGCATGCTTTTACAGGGCTTTCCACAGACATATGGAGCAGTCAGCCAGTGGCAAAAAAGTAGCTTTCAGGGGGATCCAGCAGTTTCCCCCCATGAAACCAGACAAGTCAAGTTGATTTGTTCACCATAGTAAACACGTTTGGATGAGAAGCCATTACTTGTCAAGGGTGCAAATGTTGGCATAATGCATTTATGAAGTCACAAAATGATAAAATTGTCAAAACATGAATATATACTTATTTTCAAAATCATTGTCAGGTCATATCTATTTTTTATAGTATTTCCTTGTGTGTGGATTATTTACCTTTGCCAAGGAGGTAATGTTTTTGCCAGTGTATGTTTGCTTGTCAGTTTGTTTTTCTTTTTGTTAGCAATATTAAGTTAAATCTACAGGACAGATTTTGCTGAAATTTTCAGTTGATGTTGGTAATGGCCCAACTTAAAAATGATTTGATTTTGGTGATGATCCAGATAACTGCCACAATCGAACGATAGTTTTTGCTCAATAACTGATTCCAAGTGCTAGGTGTGGGTTTTCAGGGTCAGGGCATCCTCTTATGATGATAACTTTATTATTGCTTATAGATGTAACAGCAGTATGTGAGCCACCTTGGCAGAGGTTTGAGCTCTTCAAGTGCTTTCTAGTCTTATAATGTTACTGAAAAGAACACATCTCTCTTTCAACAAACATGACATCCAAATAAATTTGTCATTTGATTTTCATCACAGAACATTAACCATCAACAAAACATTATCTCTAAAGTAGAATTACATGTTCTTGTTTTTCTTGTGCTTGTTTTTAAAACACAGAGATCATTATAATAAGAAGCACAGGTCACTTCTAGTGTGCAAGAGAATCTCCACGTGCTTTCTAGTTTGATAAATTCTTTTAAATAATTTCACTTTTTTAAATATATAATACAAGTATACAGTATAATACAAACCATGTCTAAAATAAAAAAAAATGTTCTAAAAAGTGTTTTTAAAATAAGTACATAATTATTAAAAGATGAATAAAGATGGACAAATATGTGCTCTAAATGGGCAACATATCCAAAAAGATAGAAAGTGTCAATGGAAAAAAAATGTCATTTCCTGAAAAGAAGTGCTCTCTCAACCTAAATACATTAGAAAATAATTAATTTTCCAAAATATTGAAACATGTACGCTCATTTAAGGATTAGATTAACACTAAGAAAAGTAGCCATCTGTCAATGAGTGAGTAGCTGGCTGTTTGTCTGGTCAGCCCTGCTTTACAGCATGTGTCACTGTAAATAATACATGTATTTGGGTGAACAAAAGATCTCTTCATATTGTGAACATTTTAAGTAAATAGCTTGGAAAGAAATCAGTAGAATATGATATTGGAAAAGGAATAGGATAGAGCTAATTCAAAATTCATGTCCTTATATTGTATTTAAGACGAATTATAATGGCAGCCAATGTGCCAGTCATCATCAGCACGGACATGACATGCCCAAGATGCCTTGTGTTGAAATCTTTTAAATTCCATTGATTAATGAACATTTCATGCTTTTTCAGGACTAGTGAGGGGTAGGGATGAGAATTGATGAGATTTTATTGATACCAATGCCATTAATGATACTGCTTGTTGATACATCTCATTGTCTGTTTGGGCAAAAGTTCGCCTATGTAGGTTTTCAGTGCCAACAATTTTGGCCTGATATTTAATGTTGTGCTACATAGATAATTGCCTATGCAAGTTGCTGGTGTTTTCACTTACTAAAAGTGTGCAGTGTCTTTTTGACCAAAATTGAGCAACAACTTTGACCACTTTCATCTCCTGTCTGCCATGATTTTTGGCCTCTTTATCATCTCAACTGACTGCCTCTGATGAGAGCATGACCTCTTTCATTTGCAAGGCATGCAGAACAAGTGCAAAGAATTTATATGAGAATTGATAAGCAAAAAAGACTAGTGATATTGATTCCTTCAGGGAGAGTTTATAGATTTTCTACTGGGATTGGTTTTTGGTTTCCATCCCTAGCGAGGGGTTACGTTTGGGTGGTGGATCACCATTCTAAAATAGTTGAGGATATGTTTGTGTTCTAGTTTAATTTATATCATGAAGCAAACCAAAAATGTTTATGGAAATTTTTTGCTTCAAAGTATTAAACAAGTAGTTTTAGAATAAAACAAAATAGCTTTTCTGCCTAACAATACCCTGGTTTTCCCAAAACTTGCCTAACAGACCAAGAAAGAGATAGTAAAAACAATACTCCATTGGCCTGGGCTGTCAAAACCAAACCAAACCCAAAACTGTGACCTAAAAACTGAGTTGAATCCCGGGCTTACTGTATTGTCATATTTCCACAAGAAATAACCTATTTTTTGTTGTCTTGTAAAAATCTCCTTTCTGTTTCTTTGTCATTGAAGTGTCATGGGGTGTCGAGAACATGTTTACTACCATTCCATACTGTGCCCCACAATTTAGACTCCTGCTGATGTGATAAAAAAGTCGACGCAGGGAAACACACTTCCCCTGGCTCTGGCTGTGTGCTTGTTGTAGTTTCAGCTGCATTAAAGATTAAAGAGTGTGCCTTTTGTGTGAAAACACACACACACACACACACACACACATTCACATGAATGCATACTTTGAAGAAACTCGTCCAGTTCTTGATTCTTTATGCACTAAAGCAATGCAGAGATGTCTTCACCACATATATGCCTACATACATGCACATGTTCAGGGAAATGTATGTTGTGTATGGTATGTATTTATGCACGCTGACACACATGCATAAACAAGCAAACTCTGGAGCAGCAGCTTTAAGTGGGGCATCTGTAGTCATGGCAACCAGATCTGATCATAATGGAGTCACTGCACATGTCATAAGATGGAAAACCATCGACTCCCATAGATGGCCATTCTTACACTACAACACAGATTAAGACAGAACTTTCACACACAAACCTGCTTTCTCTCTCTCTCTCACACTCACACTCCTTCTACTGTTTTATAGCCCTCAGCTAAGAGAGAGAGAGCGAGAGAGAGCAGGAACACCAACTCAGGAGCAGGGGAGCATGGAACAAAAGTGAAGGAAGGCTGAGGAGGCTAAGATGGGGGAAGGAAATGAGGGAGAGCATGCTGGGAACGAAGGGGAGAGTACAGAGCATCGTGGAGAATAGGAGATGCAGTGGGCATCATATCAAAGCGCCCGCTCCATCCGGGCGCTTGGACAAAGGGACCTGTGTGTACGTGTGTCCCTGTGTGTGTGTGTGTGTGTGTGTTTGAGTTTGCACCTGTTGTTGTGGGGACTGCAGTTTTACAACCTCATAAATTATCGTCAAATAAAGTTTCTCAGCCCGCAACTTAGGATCCATTAGGAGATTGTATAAACACATGCAGGGTCAATGGAGCTTTAAGTGTAAAACAAAACAAAAAATAAAATCACAATGTACATGACCATTTCATTTTTGTGTTTACAAGATAGCAGAGTTTGAAACAACCTTACTCAAGAGATTACACTAGATTACACACTAGACCTAAAATTAAAGATTTTATCCTGTACAAGTGACCAGAATGGCTCACTTTGTTGTGCTCTGTCCTGAGCTGGCTGCCACATAATCTCATTTGAATGTGAAACAACTGCAGGGAAATATTTGGATTGTACCATGAACCTCCTAGCACAAAACCAGATATAAAAAACATAAAAGCCATCAACCCTCCCATTGACACAGGATCAATGGTGCGCCCAACAAAGGTGCATATATTAAGTTTTGATGAGTTTCAAACAATCTTCTAGTTTTCTTGTATTTAGTACCACTAGTCCACTAACTTTACGGTGCAGATGGATCAGCCTGATTTAATGTCTGCAATCAGGCAGATCCATCTCGCCAAGCTCCAATCTACAATGATTGTGAGTGGTCCAAAGTGGGATGGCCCTGCTTTGGAGCAGGAAAAGGTGGAAGCTACAAGCAAGACAACAGCAGGAAGTGATTGCTTGAGATTAGCAGAGATGATAACAGCTTTAGTTGCAGTTTTATCAGATCTTGGCTGTGTTTCTTTATTAAATGGAAAAAAATAACACTACAAACTTCTCAATAGAAAGGATATTTTCACTCTACTTCAGACAAATTTTGCTGAGAGTTTTGCTTTATGAAGTAGCTTACGTTATGTCCTTTACATTGCAGCAGTAACACCAGCCTCCTACATTATTTGATTGGCCCATAATGGATGTGATTGACAGAATGATTGTCCAATCACCTGCAGGATATGCTTTTGAAAGGTTCTGCCCCTTCCTTTACACTTTCTAAAGGCTCTTTTCCAGATGGATCAGTGAAACATGTGGAACAGTCTATTTGGTGTGGCAGATTACTTGTCCACCTGTCATCTGTCAGTCAGTAAAAATGTAACAATGAGCAATGTGATGAGGTCCTTTTGTCTCATTTGAGACAAGTAATTCTTCCAAAAGTGGAACAAAGACATATGCAGAGGGAAAAAAAAAACAGGTTGGAGGATCAGGTTTAAAAATCTCCTTTTTGTGAGTTTGTTTGCATGTTGTTTTATTTTCTCCCACAAAGCCTGCAGTTTCATTCATAAAACAGTGCATATAATCCATACTGAAAGTATACCTGCACCAAGAACCTGAAATGACCATGCAATCACAATAATTCATATTTAGTAAACCATGAACACATAAAACTTCGTCTAATGTTCTTTTTTAAAATCAAGATCCTGGAAAGATGAGCGCATGTATCAACCCCCCCACTGTTCAGAAAATAGACAGCAGTGTGCAAAAGTAAATGATACTGTGCAAGGATTTTGATCAGTTACCAGTGGGGTCCTGCTGGGACCAGTGATTGGTTTAAAACTGTTCATATTTCATTTTAGCAATAGCAGTGAGAATAATTTTGTCAAAACATAATTTATCCAATGAAAAAAGTTCATTGTGTTCCAAGAAAAATGTGAAATTACTTTAGTTTGGTGTTAAAAAGCAGTTTGAAATTCTTTAAACTTTCTACTCTAAAGGCAGCAAAAATTTTTTTTTTTGGAAATTCAAAATAAATTGTTTAGGATACCACATTAATACTTTGTAATGTTAAAAATTTAGATAGTGGGGCATTATTTCTTGGAGTTGTGCTTAATCGTAAACATACAAGGAGACAACAAATTGATTACAGTGCATCAAAGATAAAATTTCAAGTCAGTAGTAATCTTGTATGAATCTGAAAACTTATTTAATTAAAAGATCTTACACCTGATTTACTGCTTACTTATTGTTTCTTACATGAGTTGAATTGTCAGGACTTTAGACTTAATAGTTGTTCAACTACCTATTATGTTTACCTATTATTAACAAGTTTATGTAAACTGATTATGCCCAAACAAATTCACTCTTTTCCCTTTAATTTCTGTAAGCTGGAAGCTTAATTGATGAGGATATTGATCAGGCTTACATAAGGATTTTGCTCCTGCCTGCACCTGCTCAGTCTCTGCTTGATACTTACTTGCATTGTCTTTATCAGGGGTGGAAAACACATGGCACGGGGGCAACATGCAACCCTTACTTTTAATGCAGTCTGCCAGTCAGTTTGCAATTTTAAAAAACTGTCATGTTCATGAAGGAAACCTGACTTAATCTGCTCTGATATCATAAAAATAACAATATTTCTAAGAAGTAGATCTATAATTGGCTGTGATGTTACTATGAATCTTCCTTGTGCATTTCACAATATAGAAATAAGATGTAAGTAAAATATACTTTGATAATGGGTGATCTGTTATTTGCATCAAAAATAGCTGAAATTGCCTTGAATTTGGCATCTAGCTCCTTAGATTACATATGGCTAATAGCATTAGTCTATAGATATAAATAAATGATGACAATGTAACAACTTTAGACAGCTATACAGTAAATTAGTCCCTTCTAGTACCCTCTAAATGATGACGATTTGGCCCCCTGGCAATAAGGATAATTTCAATGTGGCACACTTGGAAAGCAAAGTTGCCCATTCCCGGTCTATGTTGTTTACAATTTCTTTTCTTTTGTATGATCCTGGAATAAAAAATACTACTATATCTTCTGCTACTGGTAGTAATAATGATAAAAAGGCAGACTTCGGATAGTTCTGGCTTTTTCAGTGAAGATGTAGATAACATATTTCCTCACCTATATTCTCATGTCATCACATCTGATTCTATCAGGGTAAATTCTCAGAGTGCAGCTCTTCCTCAAAACACTTACTCTTCCTCAGTGACCTTGTTTTCCATCTCTCTGTTCCTTCTGATTGCCTCTTGACACCTCCCTGCTAGCTGGATTTCAGAGAGCTGGCTGGTGCACTTGAAAGCTCACATACCGGGGAGCTAAAATGCCACAGTCTTTAATATATTCTGTCCTGATGTGATGAATATTTTACAGACAGAGTATTTTTAGTAAGTGTTGTGTCTTTTCTTCGCACTCACCAAAGCACTTATTCTAGCTGGAAGCTCACAGATGGGGCAAGGCGATGGGACAGGAGTCTTGGCTGCTCTTTGCCCAGCTCAGTCTGACCTTAACACAGTCTCAATGGAAAACACAGGCTTGAAAAGCCTGATTTCATTTGATGTTAATGGCCAAGCAGGAAAGTAGAGCTGAGCTATACTCAGCTGTAAATGCATCTTTTTATGGTGGCCTTCAACAAGCTTTCAGTCAGTGTGTGGACAACTTTTATAGACTACATTATATGTGTGCTGGAATGTGCATGTGTGCTCCTTAGCCCAGCATCAGTGCAGGGTCCTGAGGGGCAGCAACTGCTGATCCCTCACTTTTGCTCCGAGGCTTCACTCTCTTTCTCACTTGCTCTCTCTCTTCGTGCTCTCTCTGGTTGCCTGGCAACCTTCACGTTTCCAAAGAGGAAGGGTGTCTTTTGCAAGGAAAAAGAAAGGATTGGAGGGAATGGCATGAAATGTGGATGAAGCTGTCAACATGAGACACTTGTTCAAGCCTCAGCACACACTGGCGTTTAGTGATGGCAGTCATAAGGGGAAACTCCATTTTTTTTACAGACAGATTTCAGTTTTGCTTACTAAGATATTTGAATCCTACATAAGGGAAATACAGAATGAGAAAAATATGATATAACACAGATACAGTTCCTTCATAGGAAGGTTGTTGTGCTTTATTTGAAAATTTTTTTTTAGATTTCTAATCAATCAATTGTACCAAATGTCAAACCTTTAAATTATTTACCTTCTTTAATTGTTTAAAATACTCAGACCCTGCACTAAGTAAAGTAAATCTATTGAATTTTAAGCGGTTTGTAAGAAAATAAATAACCTTAAATGAATAATACCAGAACCCCAACAATGCCTGCATGTTTAATGTGCGGAAGATGCCACAATCACTTTGAATGGTCTAGGTTCTGGTCCAACCAGGGACCTTCATACTTTGAGTTGTATTTTAGCTTTTCTGAGTCTTTCCACTGTACTGTCCTTTCAGATGAAGGCAGAATAAGCCTGGTTTCATGAAGTATCTTGAGCTACATGATTTATTACATTTTGTGACCAAGCCCAGAGCATCAATAGCCCCATGCTAGTGCTTTTTTTCAGCCAAGATTGATCAAAGGGCACCCAATTTACTTAACACAGATGTAAAAGGTACAGAGCTGACTCCTTTTCACTAACTGCAAAGTACCAAGATAAAATTAGGATAATCTGTGAACGCATGATTGTCATATGATAACATGCTATTTGCAGCAATATTTTACCTTCAGTAAAAAAATGCTCATAGTTTGGAGCAAACCAGAATAAGATAAAGACAGCTGACTGTAAAGAATTGACTTTATTAAAATGAAAAGCACATTAGAGTGAAGAACCTGGGAGATAAGAGATAATGCCTCCACTCTGTAAACACTGCTTGATATTAAGTCCCTGAGGTGCCAGTGGAAAAACAATATTTACAAAGAACATATTCATGTTACGATAGCATTGCCCTTTGTAGTGACTCAACACTCTGAGAGAGCTGGTGTGAACAGGGATTTATATGTGTAAGCTCTGGTAAAATATCATCTCCTAAGTCAGTCTGGTCTAGTCTCCCAGGGGCAGCTAGGATCAGCATCTGACTTGATTATACAGTGAGGCACTTGTGACATTACTCATGCAAAATTACTTTTATTTATTTGAAATGCTGGCAGGCTAGGGTTTGTTTGACTCTTATTAGGCTGCATGGCCTACTTAAGTGAGAGGTCAGTACTCTTATTTCCTGCAGTAGACACAAGGAGGATTTGAGGAGGAAATAGGCAGCAGAAAAACAAAGTTTCTGCAGATATGACGAATAACATCTATTTTATGTTAATAACTGTTTGCAGAGAAATGTAGTGGCAAACCTGACCCCTGTGTTGTTGCTAGTACGTGCATGTGTGTGTGTGTATGTGTGTTCAGGGAACCATGTATTATATCCAGCTGGCATTTGAACTCAGAGGGTGAACCCAGATCAGCTGTTTGTCCTCAAGGGAAAGTTTTCTGACTCATCTCATTTGGCTGGCAGCTGTGTGTCAACATGTGTATGCATACATGTGAATGTGTCTTTGTGCCCATCTGTAGTTCTCTTCATGTGCCTGCACAACTGAGATAAATGATAAGTCAGTGTTTTGCATATTGACATACTCGATGTTCATTTATATAATTAAAAAAAGGTTCCCAGGCCTGATGCTCAGTGCAAAGATTGTTCACATTTAGACTGGGTGAACGCTGACTGTGTGATTACTGTAGCACTGGCTGATTTTCATTTTGGCTTGCATATTTTTAAGTCAGGGCTTTGGTCAGGACTGTTGGTGGAAACAATGTGCAGAGGGCCTAGAAAAAACCACCTGAGTATTCTGGCCAAAATAGTCAGGACAATGAAAAATAGAGAATATTTATAACTTTTTAATTTTAACTTCATTGTATGTTCTTATTTACAGGTTCCTCATTGTTTCATAAATTTCACAAGATTTAACCTTAGTGCACTGCTGTCCATAGGGGTTTCACCTTCAGTCAGGACCTGCTATGTCTCAAGTATTACATTACTTGTGATGCAGCACTATACAAAACTGTGAGAAGAGGACTGTGACAGCCAAGAGTTTGGTTAAAATTTGCTAAAAAGATAATAACAGCATGTGTAGATAAGACATAATATAGTTGAAGGCGATCCAATGTAACAAATCAGTTTCATCAAGACACTGTAAATATGGGGAAAATGAATCAAGTGTGTCACTGTCGTCAGTCCACATTAAACCAACACTACGTAGTTTTTCCACCCTAGTGTAATATTTCATCAATCATTGTGATGGTTCATCACCTCTCAACAGGTGGAATGACACCTCTGTCATGGTTTGAGGGGGTCTGTATCACCTTCACTGGTACAATGTAGCTTCGAGGTGGATGGTAGGAACACTTCCACACTAAAAAACGTCACATTTTTACTGCTTTGACTGCTTTACGGCATGTGTCACTTCCCCTTCGAGGCAAAAGCTAAACATTGGGAAAAGGAGAATATATAGCAGTTTTTGAATTTTTAAAACAGATTTAATGAACAGAATTTAGTTTAAAATAAACATGCACTTATTTTCCTAATGGAAATAGGGACCTCTGGTTCACACTTCTGCATAGTAGGTGGTGGTAATGCTCCTCTGACGTTGGATGCCACCCGCCGTTAAACAATAATAATAATAAGAAAGCTAAATGTAGCGTTGTTATCATGGCGGAAGCAGCGAAAAACCCAAAGAAAAGAAATGTTTTATTGGAAGAGACAAAAAAAAGAAAGCGGGAGAGTAACAAGCTAAATGCCCGGACAGGGATAACCATTGGCCCGGCATTCACTCGCTGGTGTGAGCTGAAAGCCGAGGGGGGATGTCCGACTGATGCAGATTTGGCCCTGTTATTATTGGACTTGTAAGTACATGATGATTTATTCGAAAAGAAACATGATCAGACTGTACCTTATCAGTCCACATGGTTTATTTGTCTCTTGGGACATCCTGTTGGCTCGCTTCTCCTCCCTCTGTATGTCAACAAACGCATGTTGGTGTACGACAGTGCAGTTACACTCAATGACCATAGAGGCCCCTAGAGAGCTGAAAGCCGGAATCTTACTTAGTGCTGCTTTAAGCCACTACTTAGCCATTTAGCAGAGAAAAATATTGAAATGTGATATATTACTTGTATCACTATTCATCCAAGACTTGAGATTTGATCTTTGGTGTATTTCGCCTTGTCCTCGTTCACATTTACAGCAAAACATCTTGCATGATCATCTTCCTAAAGAGAATGGCGACTTAATGCACTAACAGATACTTTCAGCCTAGACTTTTTTTTTTTATTTTATTCATTATTTATATAAACTCTATAAACAACTAAAGGTGAACAAGGGAAAAAGTAACATTGATAGAGGTATAATTTCCTCCAAATGCAGTTAAACTGAGATTTGCTATTATAACAATATTTTCTGTATCATAAAAGTGTATTTAGATATAATGCTTAATGTTATTGGGAAGAGTTAAGCTGGTTTTGAGATTCGAAAATTTAACATTGGTGCTTCTATGCTGCAATTCCAAACAAGACAACATGCATTAAGGCTGACTATTTCCTGTAAGTGCCGGCATCTAAAAAAAATTTGTTACCAAAAGAGACGTTTACATTTTCTACATAAAAGAATCAGTGATTTCTGACTTTTCTAAGACAGATTAGATTCTGGTTTTGAGTCTGAGGCTCAGAATATTGCTTTTATTTAGAGCAGTGGTTCTCAACTGTTGGGTCAGGACCCCAAAATAGGCCACAGAGGTGTTTTTAGTCGGTTGTGGATGTGTGCCTTGAACAGATAATAAGGCTAAAGTCTATGATGCACAACAGCCCCTGCTAGACATAGATTTAATTTAACCTGTTTAATTTGGATTTATTTGTGTCATTGTTTTAGGATAAAAAAGGTGTTTTTTTCATGAGAACCATGATGCTACTTTTTACTCCCAAACCAATCAAAATTTTCAGGTTATCACTGGCATTGGGGTAAAAAAAAAAAAAAAATGATATGCATGTCCTCTCTTGTTTCTGTAATGATGTGCTTTTAAGACATGTTTGTCTTGTCTTGTGGCTTTATTTAATCAAACTTTTTTACTATTAAGGCATTTGAGAGATCAGATTTTTTTAAAAATCTGGATTGTGATTTCTTTTTAAGGAGTTTGTGGTGAGTCCTGCAGCAAGATTAGAGGAGAACCCTTGATTTAGAGGATGCATTAGAAAGGTAGACAAACAACCACAAGATCACAGCAAACATCCACTATACAGTACTAAGCATGTTTCCTCATACACAGAACCCTTAACAGCACACACTCCTCTGATATTCTGGATTTATTGAAACTAAATTTATAATGGAAAAGAGGGTTGAGAGGCAGCCAACTTCCGTTTGTCGTGTGTTATACAACCAGGGACATGCAGAGGCCCACATTTAAATGCTTGCATGCAACAGTGAGCTTAACACATATAAATATGAATTGATATAAATTGAATAAATTTAAACAAAAAATATAAATTAACATTTTTTTTACAAAGTTACATGTGTACATCAATACCTCTGCTCACATGTTTGCTGCCAATCTTTATTTAATGTTTAGTAAAATGAAACCTAGAAAAATTATATAATTCAAATCCTGACAATTTAATCATGAGATCTTAATAATAAACAGTACTACAGTTTTACGCTTCTGTGTAAGTGTCCAGTTTGTCTTCTTGTTCATTTCTGATGTCATGGGATGCTTCATTGAAGTATAACTTGAATTTGGGCAACAACACTTCCCATAAACTGTCCTGGCTGTGTTCTGAAGTGTCACAATAAATTAAAGGAATTAAATGGTTTGACCAAAGTTCAGAACAAAACATCAAAATAGCATTGAGCGCAGAGCATGTTGATCTAGATTAGAGATGACACTCTGACTGGTTTGATTCATACACTTATGCATAACCAAGGCACATAATTCATCCTCTTTGAGCTCTATGCCTGGCTTTGCATCAGTATTGCACACCGTCAAGAGAGCTGTGTAGAAAAACATGCCTCAACCACTGTGTTCAAGCACTTTTGGACAAAATGCTATACTTTTTCAAAATAGGGCCCAAAGATGTACAGGACTGTCCAGTTTCTCTCAGGATCTTTAAATAAGGAGAAAATAAGCCATAGAGCTCACTTTTTTATTCTATTAGAGAAGGAGTAAATGTAAAGGCCAAATGTTAGAGTCAGGTAGTGACAAAGAAGCCAAGGGGGATGTATTGCTAAGGATATAGGACTTCCATTTTGAGAACTAGCCATGTCTTTTTTTTTAATATAAATTCTCTCATATCTCTGTTCTTGTGAGGGTTGGGATTCTCATATTCAGAAATCCTCCTTATCAGCTGCAGGGCTTTCTCTGCTCTGCCTCTGTGATCTCTGCATGGCCGTTTCCTCTGCTCCCATCGCTTCTGGCCTACTGCAGAAATCTGCATGTTCAGTCTGCTTGTGCATCTCTGCTAACACTGCTGATGATTCATAGCATGCCACTATTATTCTTCTGAATAAACAATGTACATTTAAGTGATCTGATATAAATATGAAACTTGAAAGTTGCAGTGCACCTAGTCTATTTCAAGAATTTGTCACCATTTGTATTTAAGGGAAGGAAGAGCTGTTTGAATTTAATAGCACCAATTTTCTTCTTTCTATGAACAAGGAAAAGAAACTAAATCTGGGTGCAAGAATAAACAAATAGTGAAAATATGACTGAGCAGACTGACACAGAAAAGAGAGAACATATGTGAGAGAGTACGACTTCACATGTGCAGGTCAGATTTGGAAGTTAAAAGCATTTTTCATAATTACAAGGTGAGAAGAAACTGAGTACAGTTAACTCTAGGGTTGGACTAAACCCTAATACAAGTTGGTCAACTAAATTAATACTTGCACAATGAACAAATGATTGGTTGTTTAAAAGAAACAAAGTATCTAACTGCTGGCAGTTCCCATGAATTTAAATATTCTAGCCACTTATTTTATTCTGAAATAATTTTTACTTTTGATTTATAAAAGTGGACATTCAGCGATGATAAGGCAAACCATTGTCATACATTTGTACATTTTGTAAATATTACAACCGATTTATGGGATATATAAGGCCAACATGTGGGGCCAAAATATCAGCTGTAAATATCAGCAAACATTTTCGTATCTTCTGACCCCGATAATCAACTTTTTAGGCGGTTATCTGACAATTCTGGTATTGATCTGATGATATTGTGCATCCCTTATTATTTTTAAAAGCTTATTCATCCCAGCGCTGTGCTAGATCCAATAGAGAGAGAAAGAGATGGAGAGACAAATTCCCTTTTCACTCATGCAACTCTGATATTTCCTAGAGAATAACTTGGTAACCTACACGGAGTATTCCCTGATCTTATTTTTCACATCTGGTTTTAGTTTTGTTTGCATGTAAGTCAACGGAAGAATGGATGAGGGTAAATAACAAGGGGGCAGGAGGTAAATTTTAGAGTAATTTCCAGGTGAAAACTCTGATATTTGTGTTCACACATGTAGCTCACTCAAGTAATTTAAGAATAACTTTATGGCCTTTCCAGAAGTTTTAGTGCAAAGTCAAATGATCCTCAGCTACCCCAACTTTACCAGCTCTTAACTGGAACCCATTTTAGTTGGATGTGATGTAAGTCCCACTTTCTACGTCCAACTTCAGATGTAAGCAAAATGCACCATTAACAGCCTTTACTTGCTCATATGTAAATGATTCATAATTAGTGTCCAAATATTGTACCCAGACACGCCAGATGGACAGTCCAATAAATCTACTCAATAGATATATTGCAGAAGTCAGTCTGGTTAAAAGCTGAGTAGAAGGCAGAACCTTTTAAAAAAAATTAACTGAATGGTGACTGGGTGATCATCCTGTCAATCATATTCATGACGTGCCAACAGGATGATGTACAGGTAGGCACAGCTGCCAAGCATTACAGTACATAAGAGCTAGTTCATAAATTAAACTCTTGCTGAAACATGTCCAGAGATAGAAGTACATATGTTTTTTCCCTGAGAAATGTTGTTGATGTTATTTTTAGTTCCTCATTCAGCTTTAAATGAAAGGTTTTGATAGGACCACATACTACAGCTGCAAGCATTAATGCTGATCTCTTCATGAGCATCTTTTGTCTGCATGATTGCAGTCACTTCTTGCTTGCTTTCTCCTCTAAGGACACTGATTGATGAGTGCCACTGCAGACTCAGTTGCACCAATAAGTTGCAACTCAGTTGCACTCAGTGGCAAGATGGATCTAATTGATACAGACATTGAAACAGGTGGCTCCAGCCCTGAAAATATGAAAAATGTAAGGGCATTGTAATAATGTTGCTGTCATGCCTTTTGGAATTAGGTGATTTTATGCTGCCAAGGCTTATAAAACAGTTGCTCGAGCGTCTCCTCATGTCTTCACTTCACTGCGGAGAAGATTGATCCAAGAGGAACAGGGAGAGTCCTTCATGTGAAGAACAGGTCTTAATGAGGTCATATTGTGCTTTTTCAGGGTTTTTATACCCTTTAGTGTGTTTGTTAATGTGTCGCTTTAGCATGATAGAATACGTTTATACGCAAAACAACAAAGTCATTAAGACTTCTTCTCCTCTGGTGAACAGCCTCAGTAGCTGCCTGAAACATTCCCCAAATAGACTCACCAGTCTTATGCGCTACCACTGTTATGTCTGTGATTCAAGCCCTTGGCATGATGTAGCAAAATCAGTGCAGAGCATAGACTGTAAAAAGAATGCAGAACCACTGGAAATAACCATAGAGTTGGCCATTCTACCAATCAGAATAGACTGGCCCCATGTGGAGAAGGGTGCCTCAAATGGTGCATCCCAGTTGATCTTTGAAGTCAGATTCTCTGAGTTGCATATTAGATACGTCACAGGGAACATTCCCTATAGTCTGAATTTCCTGCTGGGAAGTTGGAACTTCAGGTACCTCAGCTCAGCCTGGGCAACATAATTCCCATTTCCCATGTCTGAGTTCTGAGGTAAATAGAATGCACCAAAAATGACCAGAGCTCGAACAGGGTGTCTCAGACAAAGAACCTGATAAAAACAATCAGTAAGTTGAGACCAAAGAGTGTAAAATGATGGAGAGTGACTTAATGCTTCCTCAGCCCATCTTCTCCATTTCCTGTAGCATAGATTGAGGACTCTATTCTGAAAACTGCACTTTGCTTGCCTATACAGGCTTTGATATGATACTACAAGTTCATATGTCGGGCACACCCTCCTATTTCATATTATTTTTTCATGAAACAGTGCCATGGGTCACCTTCTGTTTTGGTGAGTAGCTCTCTCTCATAAATAATCTATATAGCTGATTTGTGAATCTGTTATATCCACAGAAAAATAAGAGCTGCATGCTTTACTCACACTGATTCACAAGTATATTTGACTGTTTTGCATGTATAGCTGGTTTAATGTCTGTTTATTGAGATGCTTATACTCTATCAGCTTTAATTACAAATGGTCTTAACATGACATGACATGATTTACATAATTTAACCTTTAAACCTCGATAAATGTATTTCTATTTTCACAGAATTCTGAAAATTCAATAATAGCTAAGATGGGACCCCCAGAGTAAAAGTTAAATATAAATGCAGTGCTTGAGTACTTGTTCTTTGATTTAATTCTTTTTTTCTTGAAACAAACAGACGATAAAACCACTGGTAGATGTTTTCCAGGTTATAATGTGTTTGTTATCACTGATTAAAATAGAAAGTTTTTCCTTACCTGATATAAAAACTTGATATTCTATGCCTTTGGTGAGAGAGCACTGTATTATCTGTGAATACATATAATAACGTGTGGGATATGAGGGCTTGCCTACAGGGAATATGTTCTGTTAAGTAATTTTTACTTGTTATGCCACAGAGCAAAGCCTCTCACTTATGTGTCAGATTTGCAATCTCTGCTGTGCCATTTGCAACAAGACTGTTTGTCCGTGTCACTCAGAGCAACAGCACAGCTATATTTATTTATTTACTTTTTTCTGTTGTGTCCCATGATATACCAAAAGCAGCATGCCTATTGCTCATTCTTTGCAGCAAGTGTGTGTGTGTGTGTGTGTGTGTGTGTGTGACTGTGTTAAGGTGCTACCACACTGTCTGCTCTCTGTCAGCATCGCTTCCCTTGGGCATCAGTGTTTTCCTCACAGCTCCTCTCAGCTTTAACAACATTCCTTTGCAGAGGCGTCGAGACCCTGAATAACAACAGCACTTGTAATTGTATTTGTGTGATTTTGTAGAAGACTGTTTTCACAGAGAGACAAAGAGTGTAGCTGTTTGTATTTTGCCTCAGCTTGGTGTGTGTGTGTATGTGTGTATAGATTTACTTCCTCTCATGCGTTTTTGCTCTGTGTGTGCTCATTTTGGAGCAGGCTTGTTCATTAGGTCTGTGGGGAGGTGCGCTTTCTGCTGACTTTGTTTGGTTCAAAGCCTGAGGCTGGTACTGATCAATAGTATCCCGGACCCACCACGTCTATATGCAGCTGATTGGCTCTCTGCATGGCAGCTAGCCACAGCTTTACAGCAGAGAGTCAGGCATCAATATGTTACTCACATCTTTCTAGGCAGATCTTGGACACACCCTTAATCACTCACAATGTCCATGAAGTACAGCTTTCATTTAGCATCTGAAAACTATTAAAAAAACCCATTCTTTTACTTCTTTTGTACGCAATAAAACAGCAGCATCAAAATAAATCACATTTTTCGTGGTGTTTAAGATAGTGGAAAGCTAAACCAAGTCTTTGGTGACAGTGGTTCGCCAGTTAAGCATCAAGGAAACATCAGCCTGTAAAATTGTTTATGTGCCCTTTTTTATCATAAACATCAAGACAAGAGCATTTTGTCTGTCTGTGAAGGTCCAGTCGATATGACCTGATCATAATATCTCTGATTTATATCCACTTTACAATATTTTTTGGTTTTCTGTCATTCTTTATAAGGGGAAAACGGTAGAAAAAACATTAAATAAAAAGAGCCTCAATAAAGTAAATATTGTATGGCATTAAACATTTTATGACTTAGGTTTTTGATCTTGCTTTTGAGAAAATTGTACTTTGAGGTAATTCTTGTTTTTTATGTATCCATTTTTTTGTATTTTATTGAACAATATTTTTTGGCTGTGCTTGTTTTGCTATTCTTGGAAGTCTTTTATTATTTATTGTTATTTATTGCGGTCTATGTATTTTGAAAATAATTTATGAGTTTGTGTGTCAAATCTCTCTGTGTTCTTCTTTTCCCATTCTTGTTTTTATTTGTTTGGTTTATCTATAGTTTATATCTTCCTCCATTATTTAATTTTAAATTGTTATTTATTTATTATTTCTATTAGTATTTTAATTTTTTAATTCCTTTTATTTTATCTCTAGTTTTAGTGTTTTTAATATCATCAACAGTGTTTTCTCTTTATGAAGTCATGATGGTGTTTATTCAGTTCCTCACTCCCTTAGTTCCAAACTCACACAGTTTTGTTCATCAATGTATTTGATGTAATTGTTTTCTTTGTTTTTGTTAAGCCTGGATTCATTTGTTCTAATTGGTTTTATTTACATTTGTCTCAAACATACCTATTGGTGTTATATATTTTCTGCTTTTGTATGACAAGTGCTATCCAAATAAAGTCTGATTGATTGATAATAATGCTAACTTATCATAGACAAGTCTGTAGCTTAAACTAAGTCCCACAGTCCCCCTTTAGTTATAGCATTGGAAAGAACTTAAATTTTGTATATATGTTATGATTATTTTCTTAAACAAAAAAAAAAAAAAAAAAAAAAGTACCTGTGTTAACCTAAAAACAATCTAAAATTTGAAAGTTTTAATCAGAATTGGAGATAATTGAAAGATTTTGTCAATAGTGGCAAAATACTATCCTGTACCATTTTCATGGTACTTCCTGAAAGTGGGCAATTTTTGTCTCTAATTGCAATAATTCATAGTAAATTTGAGTTATTTGATTTCATGAAAATGTATGAAGAAAAATACAGTTTTACAAAAAAGTCATGCTTTAACACAATAAAGTTAAAAATTACCCCTTTTGGAAAAAAAGGCCGTAGTTTCACCTCTTCCACTGGATGTTGAAAAAAGGGACAAAAGGTTCAGCATGAGTGATATGACAGTCAGCAGCGTCTTTTCTTTTAGTTTCAGAATACTGCTTATACATGAACAATATGTAAAAAAACATATTAAATTGTTTATAGGAGTGACCAATACAAACACGAAATATAAGGTTCTGGCAGTAGTAGGGGTGCAACGAATCATCAATGTAGTTGACAAAATGCGATGACATAAATTGTCAATGACAAATTTTCTTGTTGGATAGTTGTTAAATGATATCATCCCATGTTTTTAGTGAAATATACAGACATTAAATGTTTTTCTGGAGCAGATATTCAGTAGAGTGAGTCAACTTACTCCCTTTCATGTCTTTGTTGGAGCAGCATCATTAAACAGCAGCCACAGTGCGTCAGGAAACAACGTTGCTGCTTTTCTGCTAGCGTGCCCAAACCTTCGTTTCTCCTGCCGTATTTAATGTTCTACACTGACGATAAAGAAGTTAAACATCCTCACATCAAAATGTAACTAAAAGTTAGTCTCAGTTACCTCCACACTATAATAACTCAGCTACTTCTGTGAAAAGATAAATACATTTTTTTAATTTATCTAGCAGCCTTTTAGTATTACAGTATGTCAGTACTGCATATACTTTAAAGGAAAAGGGACTTTGAACACCACGTTCATAAAACATAAAAGATGAGTCTCTTAAAAGCAAAAAAATTAAAGCCATACTGTTTTTTCCTTCTCTTACATTGTAGTCCTTGCCCACTTATCTTATTCCTTCTCCACCCCTACCACCTAACAGTAAAGCAAAGTCTAATCCCATTGATATACAAACTGGTTACCATGCATCACATTAAAATAATCACAGAAATGTTCACCTGTAAATAATTTTTTTTTGTTTGAAAGAGCATGGTAAAATGTAGGGGTTAATTAATATTAATAATTCTTATTATGTTGCATCATTATTTCATTGAATACTAACACCACAAAGTAATAAGACCCAGTAGGTAATTGTTGGGGCAAAAAAAAAAAAAAAAAAAAAAAGCTCCTGACTAATCAAGTAATCAACCCAGTAGTCAATGACTAGTCGACAAAATAGTTGTTAGTTGCATTCCTAGGCAGTAGCTTCAACTTGTGATATAATGCAAGGGAAGTTCAAGGAAATCTAAACTTTCATTGTTCAAAATCTTATTTTCCTACAAATACAATTTGTCAGTATCTTTGGTTTATGGCTGCTGTCTGCTACTTTATATATCTGTACTTATGCCTGAATTCTCTGTTTCATTCAACATTACACAGATTCAGGGTACAATAAGACAGAGAGGAGCTCATCTTTGGTTCAAATAGCTTTCTAAAACGCAGACTGATCCTTAAATAGAAAATCAATAACTTAACACTGACAAATCTAAACAGCGATTGCAGATAAACATTTTAACAGTGATACGTCTGTGTGTTCCTCAGGTCTGGATGACTGTCTCCAGCAGTACGTGAAGAGTTTCGAACGAGAACAGATGGGTGGAGAGCAGCTGCTGCACATCACCCATCAGGAGCTGGAGGAGCTGGGTGTCACCAGAATAGGACATCAGGAGCTCATCCTGGAAGCTGTCGACCTCCTTTGTGCTCTGGTTAGTCAGCTGCTGTCACTTACAGAAGTTATTATTAAAGATGTAAACCACGCTCTTTGGGAGAGATGAGATTGTCTGAGTGTAACGGTCATATAAAGCCACCAAAGTTTTTCTTCAGCTAGCTGCACAGTCCCTTTGTTAATTCTGCTCAAGTCTGACAATAATGTGATATCAAGAAATGAGAAATGTATGAGTTTATTGCATTTTACCAAGAGTAGAAGTGTTTGGTTTTTGTTTGGATAGAGGGCTGTCAGAATATGTTATTATCAGACTGAGCTAAAAATAGGCACATGGTGATACCATGTAACTAATAGATTCATAATGGGGATAGATCAAACTTACAACCATGGTGACCAGGGGGTAAAAGAAGCATAACAGAGTAATTTGTGACACAGACAGACTAAATGTGTTTCTCTCTGACACACATACCAGAGCAAAGCACAGGCCCTAAATGACACAGCGTTAACCCTGTGTATGCTAAGTGTTTTTCCAGTGAAAGTAAACTACTGTACATAAATTTAGCACATATATTAAATGATTACATTTGCATCTCCTCCTCCCAGTATTTTGCACATTCTGATCATCTGCATGTATTTTGCATATTCATGAAGGCAAACACGCCAAATGGATTGTACGTGCTATTTTGCTCATTTGACAGACTTAATCCTCAGTGCACCGGGTTAGTAGATCAGCTTTGCAAATGCTATCAAGTTTGCACATGTTTCTATGCACGCAAGATTCAAGACCTTAGATCAGGAAAAGGAGGTCTAAAGCACAGTCATTTTCTGCTTCCTCAAGTAAGGAACAGGCCAGTTTTTGCCCAACTACTCCTAAAGTTCCTCAAATGGGAGCACACGTTAACTTGCTATGTGCCAACATGAACACCGGGTGTGAAAATGATGCCTACTTCAGGTGGAATTAAAAATGGGTTGATTTGACCTGTAGCCTATTTTTTTCTAAGCTTTTTTGAAAATTGTCATATTATTTGTATTATTATAATTACTCTTTCTGGTAGCAATAAGTCTGAGGTAAATATCAGACGGCCCTGTTTGGATACTTTAAGATAGCCTCTTTTTTTGCCCCTGTCGCTTATTGTCATACAAGAATATATTTTTCTCAGTGAAAATTTTGATTTTTACTTTTTGATAGCATAAAATATATAAGATCTGAAATATGAAATGTTCTTTTTTGTACCAAAATGAAGATATTATATTAAGCGTACTTTTTTAATTTCAAACTTTGCAGCCTAAACAGTTGTTCTTTTTGATCCTTTGTATTTGGGATTACCTTTAATTTTTTTAGCAAGCTAAAAAGAGTGAAAAAAAAAAACTTCTGTTTTTTCAATTATTCTGCAAATACTTTATTTCATTTAGCTGCTAGGGAATGGTCACATGTAGGAATGTTTATAAATGTGGTTGTTTGTTTTCCATTCAATTTGTATTTTTTTTTTATTGATATTGACTTAAGGAATGGCTAAAAAAGTCATTTTGTCCATACTCTGTGTGTACTCCTGTGGTCACTGCTGACTGTACGTGCAGTGGCCTTGCTCAGGATTAGAGAATTAGGGGGAATTAGGTGCTACTCTCCCAGAGCGAGAGAGAGAGAGAGAGAGAGTAGAGGAAGAGAGAGAGTATGTAGAGAGAGTATGCAGGATGCACCTTATCTCCCAGGCACACATGGCTGGATTAGTTTGGGCTGTTTAAATGTGTGTGGGTGCGCATGCCTGGGTGTGTGTCTGTGCTAATCAGCACCTCCTCTCATTCAAACGTTCCAGCACAGGAATGAGTGTCCCGGAGTAGCAATCACCAAATGTCCTAGAACTGGACACACACAAATGTGCACGCACCACACATACGTATGAATGTGAGGTTGACTACATGTGAGCTTAAAGTAAAATGATTGCTGAGTGTGAAAAACAGTGTTTCACAGCTGTGATTTTAGTTTTTGAAGTAAGTTATCATTTCCTATCATTATCAGTAATAACACTTTGGTATTTAAACCTGGAACCAGTGTGGTACCAGCAAAAACGCATCCAGTGTCTACGGTACTGTAGATATCAGTGCATTGTTTTGGTTCTATTTACTGAATTTCTGAGCCAAAAGTGATGTCTTCTCTGCTCAGTGAGACATTACAGATGACAGAGGCTTTATCACATGGGTCATGATCATTATTACATATTTTGTCACCTAGTTTCCTTTTGAAAGTGTTGATTCAGGAACCATGTATGTAATGGCATCATATTGTTAGAATCTGTTTAGCACTGGTATCAGAAAAGAGAATAAATGTTACCCAAGCCTACAAACAAAGTAAGGAAGTTGATTGCCAAAATAACTTATGTGGTTTTGCAAACCTATAGAATCAATAGAAGAAATGTGAGCCAGCAAGTTTTTTTTGAGAGAAATTTAAGGCAAACAATCAATAACTCCTATCAGTCATTTACACCTTTTTTGCCGTTTCTTAGGGAGCAAAATTTTCACTTCTAAAGAGGAATGGATTGCATTATTTGGATTTCATGATTTATTTCAGTGCACATGACTTACATCTTCACTAGTTATTTTTTTCGCTTTCTTGAACATTGTCTCAGCAAAATTGTTCTGAGACTTAACTAACTATTTTTTGAAGTGCAGTGATTTTGCAATCAATAGAAAAGTATAGAGAAGCTTAAGAAATGAGACATAAATTATAATTACACAGCATTATGCTCTTAAGTTGTCTCAGGGGAATGTAGATCTCAGCTGTCATCCTCTCATGAATCGTTTTCTCCAGACAACAAAGGAGTGCAGCTCTGCAGACACTGTGAATGTTTGGATAGTGTGGAGGGATTTTCTAGAGTCAGCTATGTAATACGTCATTAGCGAAAACGAAACCTTGCTTCTCAGAGCTGCTGGGTTATGGAAAAAAATCATCATCATGGTTATTTTGGTGGTTATTTAGATCACAGTTTGAAGCACTGTTACTAATTGATTTTGTATTGATGTGCATTGATTTTAAATGATTCAACAAATTGTTGTGCATTGCAGGGAAGAATTATCACTTTTTCTGATACTATCAATTTCATAGGATTGCTTTGAGAGCGTTGGGGTCAACCATGATATAAAAAGCAAACTAGATATATGATTAATCCATCAATCTCCTATTGTCTTATTTTACAGTGTTTTACGTATTCACACAGATATAGTTTAGGTTGTCATTGGGTCTTTTGGATTTACATTAATAACATGTCCTTAACTGACATACAGGCACAAAAATGACATGCTGACAAAGGTATAGAGGGAGATCTCGGCAATAAATATCACTCGTTATATTGTCTGTTTATTTTTTAAAATCATAATATTGCATCAATTACTAAATAACTAGTCTGGAAATCTATTTAGACTAAAAGCAATAGGTGAAAACACAGTCAACCTCTCATTGTGTTAAAAAAGAATTAGATTTAGTTTGAGAAGCAACCCAGAAGTGTCACTGTGCCTAATGTTAAAGCCCGGGATGCACTGACAGGTAGAAACTCAGTGCATCTCTTATTTTTTGTATCGAGGGTGAGCTATGCTTATAGTTTCTTCATGGCTTAAATAGTGAACTATTCAGTTCACCCTTCATCAAAAATATAAGCCTGTTTATTCAGTGTGTTCTGGCTCAGGTGCCTTAGAATGGGCAAGGTGCAACAAGAGGAGAGGGAGGGTGCGCTCCATTTATCACATATGACAGAACAGGTGCAACATTGCATATAGCACTATGATTGTTTCATGTTGATTATCTTTTTTAATGATCATGGGAGGCCAGAATCTTAATGAAAGCTCCAATAATTAACCAGCACTGCTGCTCTCCTGGCTCCGACATTCTTCCTTCTTAGTCTCTCTCTTTTTAAGATGGGATGCTTATGGCCCTTGATCAAGACAGGCTCCTACAGCTGACTGGGCTTTCAGTCTCACTGTAAATGTAGAAATTCCCTTTTTTTAATATCAGTTCCACTGAGTTTTTGCTCCTTGACCTCATGCTAAGAAAATTCCTGGGGGTTTGTCAATATTCAGCAGAATGAGGTGAGAAGAAGTTGTTCATGTCAAAGTCTTATTTTAAAGGTACGCAAAATGACACTGACTTACTTTATGTGTTATTGCATCAAATTAAATCAAATTTAACCTTTAAAAGTACATGAGGGCTTAAAAAACATTTTTCTCTCTTATTTCAGTGTTGACATTATAAACAAGACTGCAGATGAAAACAAAGTTGTGATGGAGGTGCAGAAACATTTATTTGTTTTATTTAGATCAAGGACTCACCCGTCTAATGGTTACATCTGTACACCTAATTTGCAGAGGCTGTTGCCCTTGATTTTGGCAACATGGGTCCAAGTTATGTAGTATGTCTCCTTCCCAGCATTACATACCTGTCTCTCTGTCTTTCTTTCCACTTTCTGACATGATTTAAAGCATAAAAACTTAAGAAAAATCTTCAAACTAAAGGGACTGTAACTTAGCTGCAACATTTCTCAGACAAAGTTATACTTCTCAGGTGTCCGTGTGGCGTCCACCAAGGCTCTGTTTTGGGACATCCTCTCTTTTCAAGACAGATATTTCCCTCTGAAATCTAATATCCATTTAAAACATTTTGCAACACATTCAATCACAACAGTTGAAAACTCAGTTTGATTTGTGTTCTATATATTTTTTTAATTCGCTACCAATAAAATAAAATACTTATCATTACAGTTGACTGAAGACAACATTGCTCCTTGCATAATATAAAAGTCTATAAGAGTTAACACACAGACAGTCATATGTAGGTATATCTATCAGGAGTTTAAGGTTCTTAATCAACCTAACTTTCAAATGATTGGCCTAAAGAGGACCTGTATAGGAAAACCCATTCAAACAGTCAGGAGGCCCTGTTTTTGTGAATACATCTCACAATATCAGGTCTTAAAAGAACACTTAAAAACACTTAAAAATTTTGACCCAACCATTAAAAATTAACTGTTTATGTTTGGAAATTGTCCCATTCTTCCTTTGTTCTGTTTTTGTTCCAGGAAGGTGATCAGTGCTGTCATCATGTCCTCTCATCCAGATTAGTCAGCTTCCTATGTTACTTTATTGTAAGTGCTGCACTGGCTGACTCAAACTGGCTTTTAAAATCCTCATGGTTATGTAGGAGTTATTAAATAGTCTGCCATAATTTACATTTGGGACTCTTTTCATCTATTTTTAAACATTATTGCTAATTAGAGAGTAATCCTTAGATGTTTCTTATAGGAAGCATAAATGAATATGAAATGTATTTCGTTTTGCCTCCCATACCATGATATGCTGGTGCCTCTTAAAATAAATTAACTATCCTTCCATCCATTCATCTATCCATCCATCCATTCTTCCATCCTTCCATCCATCCAACCATCCATCCATCTTTCTATCTATCCATCCATCCAGCGTCTTTACTGCTCATACTGTTGGGGTTGCAGGGGGCAGGAGCCTATCCCAGCTATCATTGGATTTTGGGGAAAAAAATTACATTCTGGATTGGTTACCAGCCAATCACAAAACATTATAAACTTGAAAAAAAAAACATCAAAAATGTTCCATCAAAGTTTATGAATTAACAACGAATCAACACCAATTCCACCAATTTTTTGACTCATGAATCATTCAAACACGTTATGTATTTATAAACATCTGCCAGACTAGTGGAAAATCAGAAAGTGATGTGGCAGTTACACTGTGGCTGTATATCAGAAAATAAAGAAGAGGTCAGTTTAAAGCTATGCTAAATTGCCCAACTTATTGACATTTAATGCTGATAGAAAGTTAGTCTCCATCAGACACACCCAGTCTCACATACCCCTGACTGGCCATCAGACAGTGATACAGAACGCCATCTCCCACTGTCTGATTGACCATTTGCCCGTGACATCATATCCTGTTCCATTAAACTGGATATCAAAACCAATGCCATCCAACTTGTAACTTAATAGAGGTCTACGCTAAATGAATATGAACGTCCCCATGGTGAACTTGAACTTACATACCCAACCGTAAGTACAGTATCTACTGCTGTGTAGTGGACTATTCTAACAAGGCTTTAAATGTCAGTTTTATATATCTGCAAGTCATTTTATGAAGCTTAAACTTTTATTTGCAACAGAAGAACTTTGTGGGCCAGTGTTAATGCTATAAATCCTCCATAAAACTTTCCATTAAAATCATGGCTGTGTCTTTATCCAATTAAGAATCATCAGAGGAGAAGACAAACTTTCATTTGACTCTTCTGGTTTGTCCTTTGAGTTTTAAAAACTTTGATTTGGGTAAATGGGGGCGGCATGGTGGCAGAGCAGGTAGTGCATGTGCCTCCCAGCAAGAAGGTCACAGTTTGATCCCTGGGACGGGCAGGGCCTTTCTGTGTGAAATTTGCATGTTCTTTGCAAGTTCTCTCCAGGCACTCCGGCTTGCTCCCACAGACCAAAAAAATGCTCATTAGGTATGAGGGTGAGCATGAATGGATGTCCGTCTCTCTATGTGGCCCTGTGATCGGCTGGTGACCGGTTCAGGGTGTACCCCATATAGAAAATGACTGAAACGACTTGGGTAAATGTATAATTGTAATAATTGTTCATTACAGCAGGGGGGATCTGCATGTCGACAGCTGTAGGCTGTACAAGACAGTGTATCAGTGTCATCTAATCATCTAATCCTGAAACATCCTGACATGATTTTATGAAGTCGTGCTGGTATTTCACCAAGTTTGATGATATAAGCTCACAGTTTTTACACCTCCATCAACAGGTAACTTGGATTTCTTATGCCCTCCAGTTCCAATTAAGGTTTCTGCCATTTACTGTTCAAACCCAATAAGTCTCCATCAACAGACATTTTTCTGCATGTTCACCAGTGCATACAAGTAGCCTTCTGAGTCTGAAACAAACAGCCATCATAAGCCCTGCAAACATTTCAAATGTATTTTGTTGGTTGTAGTTGTTATTCCTCTTTTTGAAGCATACAAAGCCTCCATTAAAAAGCTGATTTACATTGTTTTTGACTGCCAGTACACAGAAGTGGCTAATTGTATGCTCTGTGAATGCTATTGAGGAGACCCAACTCATTCGACAGACTCAGTGAATTTTTGTATTTATTTTTATAAATACGTTCAGGCCCTTTAGTGGTTCAAAAATACATTCTGCAGTAATTATGGTCTATTGACAACAGCGGTACTTCTCCCATCCACAAAACTTAGTGACGTTATGTTGGTCACATTTCTGTAAACGGTCAATAGTAGACCACGCTGTATTGTTTACAGCCATATCAGGCAGCAGTTAGATACTGTTTACCTCAGCATCTTCCTGCTCCAAATTGTAAAGGACACTAGTATGTCTCTATAAATGGCTTACAGACAGCTCAGTTGACAATTTTAAAGTGATTTACTTCTTGTAACATCAAACATTTCATTTTTCATTTTTTATTTTGACAAACAAACAGAGCTGTCTTATTTTCAATTAATTTAAAAGCAGGTTTTACCTTACAGGAATTAACTCATTTCATTTAATGAAAATATAGATTACAAAGTAAAATAACAAAGTGTTGTTGGTAGTATCTCTTTTCCTAATTGTTGACCTTAATGTGGTTGCTTACACAAAAAGTAACGGAAATGAACGATTTAGGGACTGTCATATTACAGCGTTAGTATGTAATTTTCAACCTTCAAATAGTAGTTTCAAAGTTGATCCAGTAGTAGGAGGACATTCAACAGTAACAATGGCATCGATTCTACTCCCTTAGTGCCCCAGTTGCCTGCATTTAGCACTATTTGAGTTTAGCAACAAGCTTAGGCCAGAAGTGTGTACTGCTTTACAGCACGAGTTCACCCTTGCCAAAAAAAAGCCAATTAGCAAAGAGGTGATGTAGTTAGTCTGTGCTCGTACTGTGTTAGGAAAAGATACGGGATAAGGTTAAGGGACAAAAGGGCACAGTGACAGATGAAACAGATGGAGTGGGCGTAAGAATTAAGACTACATCAATATCTGACAGGCTTTACTTGCTGGCAAGAGTTTTGAGCAACAATAGGCTGCAAGTCAATGCAGAGCTGGCTATGGTGCGTTTGGATTGGAGAATAAAATTGTCATTTCAATCCTTTTGTCCTATTTGTTGGATCTGCTATCATGTTATTGAGTTGTTATATTTTTTTAACATAAAACCCATTGAACTTGCTCAACTAGGACGTTATAAATTACCCTCACCAAGGGACCCTTATTGCCACAGACTATAGATATCATGGTAACTGTTCAACATACATACATATATTCTGTCTGGAAACAGTGTAAGCTGGCTTTTCCTACCTTTCTGTCAACAGATATTTGTTGTCTATGTGAAGAAGGTGACTGCACTGTTGTAAAGCACGCAGTGCACTCAGAGGACTTCTGAGGTCACTAGAGCATCACAAAAACAACTTTTTATATATCGCTGCTTTAATTGAGATCAATGGACACTAGTGAATGATTTTACACATACACTCCTGTATGCTTCTTGATTTATTCTGTATTTGAAGGAGTAAGTGCAATGAAGCTTTCTGTATTGGGTTCATACCACACTGGTGTAGCATTGCAGCACTAATAAATCTAAAAGTCAGGATGAATGAACATTTATTTGAATTTGTTTTGATTTTAAATACAAAAGAAAATAAACTAATAATATTTGTCTCAAAATATCTGTATAGACTTGGTGTTGTTTTGACATTATGTGAACACACAAGTCACACACAAACAACAAGTCTACCAGGGGGCAAAACAACAACGCAAAAAACACTTAGGAAAGATGGTGTCAGCTTCCAATTTAATCTTAGAGTGGTTTGTTTGAAGTGAGAACTGGCACAAACAGGCTAATGGCTAATGGATGAACTTATTATACTGCAGTTGTGGTATTGGCAGCACTGGCAGTGGTAATATTATGGCACTATGCAACTTTAATCACAGATGGCACTATAGATGATAATTTACAGTCAAAAAGGGTTTCTTAGGCACAATGTATCTTAAGAATGGCAACAGGCTAGCATGGCTCAATGTCTTGTCAGCGGAGCATCATTCAGCAACATTGACTGGATAAAAAAAATAATTTTGTTCCAGCTTGTTAAATTAAGTGAATTGGTCCTTTCTATCACTCAAACCTCCTCTTTGAATACCTTTTAAAATCCACGTTTTCTTGTCTCCTGTATGGTCTTCTATCCATCAAAATCCCCTATCCTTAGTGCACTGACTGTCAATTGTTATAAAGTGAGTTGTGTCAAACATTGATAAATATTCTGATATATAAATGATTGTATAAATGAGGCATTTGAGCCCCTATCTTCTCCAAGATAAACAAAAACTGATTTAGTTCATAGCGTGGCTTGCTAACTAGCTTCCCAGAATGCAGAGCATGACCAGTTGTCATAGCAATGTTTACTAGCATGGTGACAAATGCAGACTTTGATGTAATGGCTGCTTTTTGAGTGCTCTAGCATGCTCTACATTACTGCAGGGTGAACATGACACAATCCAAGGAAACAGTGCAACATTGTATCTCTTTTTTCAGTTGAATCATAAAATTGACTATTGGAAGAATTGGTGGAGGCCATGTGAGATCAGTTGTTTGATAATCAAAGGATGCATTAGATTATTGAGGCCAGTCCCTGAGTGCAAAATGAGAAAGAGGTCTGCACATCAGAAGCTGCTTCAAAGTCAGTTTCATGAAGCTCACAACAGATGTGACGTTGTTGGTCCAAGAAGTGACCTGGACCGTTCAGTATATTTCATCAGTCCATCTGGGCAACAGCCCACAGAAAGTGTTTGGGAATAGACAGAACCTCTAAAAGGCATATGTGACAGGTCAGTGGGTAATCGTTCCATCAGACACATTCATTACGGGCCATTTAGAATAATAATGTAGTGGGTGGGCATTACTGCCGCAGTTTAAAAAACAAAGCATTTGCCATTTGGCACAACAAACATGTTGAAAGTGAAGCCAAAATATCCTTTCTATCCAGAAATGCCATCTAGATCCAGTGATTGGCAGTAGCGTCATGACAAATATCCTCATTGGTAGCTTACTTACATTTTCCAGTAGCTTTGTGGTAGCGTTGTTGTTTTCTGAGTCAAACAGCTTTTTGTTAGCTTAGCCATTTTATTGAACAAGCAGAGTGGTTGTGTCTAAACAAGCTACAAGTTTCCCTCATTAACATGAGGCACCACCATATTATGTTTAGCTTCTCTAGTGTAATCTGTTAAGATCAGCTGGCAGTCATTGAATTATTTAACTACTACTACTGAGCATAAAGGAGAGAAGAGGAGCACAGCTCATGAGGAAACAGTGGAAAAGTTTATTTCAGATTAGGGGAGATGGGAACAAGGTGAACCAATAAGGTAGGATACGTGGCTTCATGTTATTATTAGACAACTTTATGAGCTTGTTTGTGATAATTTAACAGTGTACAGAGTCAGACTGTTATTACGCTTTTTATCCACAAAACATGACTTCAGCTGTTAGAAAATTATTTCAGACAACGTTCATTAAGTTACAAGTGTATAAAACCCATATGATTTAAGTCAATTCCACAGTTGGTCAATTATCTCCATCAAAGGGTTGATTCTTGTTTTTGGTTATGATATAAGAAATAAGTAAATTTGATGTATTAATGCAGAAGCTTACAGGAGCAGAACTGCACAGTTACAAATATTTGAAAAGGCAAATTAAAGAGATGCAACAGAAAAAATGATGTCAAATATAGATAAGTAAGACAAACAGAACAGTCCAACAAATATATAGAAAAGCATTGCTTGTACGTAACAATAACAGTGCAAAAATTATAACAATAGTCATACACTGCTTGCCAAAAAAAAAGTCGCCACCTGGATTTAACTAAGCAAATAGGTACAAGCCTCCTATTGTTTAATTACCGCATGGGTGATTGTCTTTCAGCTGGCAACAAGTTATTAAACCCCAGCTGATGCAATGAGTAGCTTCTCATTTCTTAAACAACCATGTCCAAAGACACATCCTGTGTTCATGGATAAGATGTTTGTTCAAAAAGGGTCAAATCATTGGCATGCATCAAGAAGAGAAAACATCTAAGGAGATTGCAGAAACTACTAAAATTGGATTAAGAACTGTCCTGGAGGAAGGTCATGTACTCTGATGAGTCCAGATTTACCCTGTTCCAGAGTTATGGGCACATCAGGGTAAGAAGAGAGGCAGGTGAAGTGATGCACCCATCATGCCTTGTGCCTACTGTACAAGCCTGTGGGAGCAGTGCTATGATCTGGGGTTGCTGCAGTTGATCAGGTCTAGGTTCAGCAACATTATGTGCCCAAAAATGAGGTCAGCTGACTACCTGAATGTACTGAATGACCAGGTAATTCCATCCATGGACTTTTTTTTCCCTATTCCAAGATGACAATGCCAGGATTCATCGGGCTCAAATTGTGAAAGAGTGGTTCAAGGAGCATGAGACATTTTCACACATGGATCGGCCACCACAGAGTCCAGACCTTAACCTCATAGAGAATCTTTGGGATGTGCTGGAGAAGGCTTTGCATAGTGGTCAGACTCTCCCATCATCAATACAAGCTCTTGATGAAAAAATTAATGCAACACTGGATGGAAATAAATCTTGTGACATTGCAGAAGCTTACTGAAACAATGCCACAGCAAATGCATGCTGTAATAAAGGCTAAAGTTGGTCCAACAAAATATTAGAGTGTGTGACCTTTTTTTGTGGTGGCGACTTTTTTTTTGGCCAGGCAGTGTAATAATAAAAGCAACATAACAATTATAAAAATAATAGTAACAGTGATGCTGATATCTGCAAAACAGATTTAAAAAGCCTGAATGAAGTGAGCTAATTTTGTCATGTTGCTATAACCTGGCTTGTTACGTTTCACCATGGCTGTAGCTTTAGTGTAGTGAAGCTGAATTTTTTCATAAGTAACTTTTAACTTTGCTTAATACGTTTTACAAGTAACCCATCACTGTGCAGATCTGATAAAACTGCTGCTGAAGCTGATAGCATCTATGCTAATCTCTGTATGAGTAGTCACTTCCTCCAGTCATCATGCTTGTAGCTCCAATCTCTTAGTTCTTTGAGGAGCGCAGCAGGATGGATCTGCCCGATTACAGACGTTGATTCAGGCGGGATAAATTGCACTTCAACTTAGTCCTTGAAGGGCTAGGACCCGAAAAATTACATTTGTGGTTTTCTTCATTAAGTTAATTTGTAGCAACTTCTGGTGTGCAGACCTCACTTAACTTTTTGCAACTGTTTTTGTTTCTAGCACCCATTACCTTGCAATTCCTGGATGTGCATGCTATTTTCTACATTGCAATTCCTGGATGCAGCATGTTGTCTTAACCAAACTTTAGATCCGCCTACTGACAGACAGACAGATAGACAGACAGACAGAAAGGGTGAGTTGAGGTGGGCTGATAAGTTGTTGAACCAATAGCAACACCACACTATCTTTGTCAATCATGTCCCTAATTATCCAACAGTGGAAATCCTTGGTCAAATAAAAATGGATGCAATTTCAAAAAAAAAAACAAAAAAAACAAAACAAAACAAAAGTGTACAGATGGTCTTTAGAAATATTGCATTTTTAGATCAAAGCTCTTTGTGGAGCAAGGCTGTTAAAAGGTTTACTTAGGGTATAAAAATGTCCATCCCCCACACAAAATCATTTAACTCATGGTTTTCTTGCAGCCGTTTTATGTGGCCACTCAAGGTACTGCAGTTTTGACACTTAGGTGTGAAAAACACAAGGAGACCAGCTGCATCCAAACAAAAATGTAATATACAGTCATCATACTTCAACCATTCCTCTTAGTTGAGCATTAAACCCAGATGATCTGTGTTAAAGTCAGTATACTCTAATTGATGAGGTTAGATGCTCTCCATGTGAAGAAGGTTGTCCACAAAAGCAAGTGTTCACTGATGAATGCCGTGCTTTAAAAGGAAAGGGCTAAAAAGTGAACTCTTCCTTTTTATTGAAGTATTTTATCAATAATGTTTGATTGAGATTCTGTGAACAATGGTAGCAATATCAGCATGGAGAAGAGGCCACTCCACACACGGCTTCCATGGCAACCACATCGACATGAAGGTGGAGGGGTGGATACTCTAATGGCATCGCCCTCTTACTGTATTGATTTGACACACACAGGCGCATATATGCACGCGCTGCTCAAATTATTTCTCTCCTCTTCTACACACAAACATGCACACTCACACACACATACACACACACAAAGTCATTCAGACACAGGGCATTATTCCCTTGCTTCATCTCAGCACTCTGTCCCCTGGAGAGAGCCACACAAAGCTCCAGATCAAGTCATAGAACAGGCTAATTACAGCTGTGCAAACATGTACCATCTCAGTTCATGTATACATCCAGATTCGCGTAGAATACAGAAGATTATACAGAACACAGAGTATGCATGACCCAGTTACAGTGAGATTCATCACTGGGTGCTCTCTCCTCTCTCCCCCTCTTGTCTTCTGCCTCTTTAGTTCCTCAATTCCCTCATTTCTCTCTCTCTCTCTGCTGCCACTGTGAAACCCTCTTCTCTTTGTAGTCACTGCGGTCGTGACTGTGTAGAATAGATCTAGAGGCAGAGGAGGAATAGATACGTCTACCTAAGCCTGTGCATCTCACTATATAGGGAATGTGCATGTGTGTGTTTGTGTGTGTGTTCAGCCCTTGTGTCAGCAGGAATCAGACTGTCAGGCAAGACATGACTGCAGGTATCTTGGGACGTCAAGCAATGTGGCTCAGTGGGTCTGTATTGTGTGTGTGTGTGTGTCTTGTGTGTGTGCTTGCTTACAAGGGTCACAGTGTAGCAATGGGCAGTTTAAGCCTAGTATGATTATTTTGTGGAGAAAGATGCTGTTTTTCAGATGGCTGATACTTTTTAAGAATGTCATTAAAATTTAAATTAATCTGCTCAAAATAGCCCCCATCACTGTATTAAGGGATTGTCTTTTTCCTGTTCAGCCCGTAAAACCAACAGGGAGATATTATTCTTTATCTTGCTCATCACATGTAAAATGTTTTGCAGGGCTGTCTTATAACTTGTCTAAATAGTTATAGTTCAACATTGGCTTAATGGTGCGCTCCACTTCATTGAATTCCACTGCTGTTAGGAATTGCATTTCACCTGAGTAAAACATGTTTCCAGCTGGTACACTTGAGATATCTGAACGTCCTGTGACTTTTTGACAATGAATTTAAGCTGGCATTCCCAGCAACATATCTAAATTATAACTCAACTATTCCAACTTCTGAAATCAAATGCACTAAAGAATGGAAGCAGGCGGAGACAGTGTTTGATGACGCACCACCCCAAAGCATCCCACCACCTCTCAAGAAGTGCTTTTTAAACTGGAAATGAAGTAATTTACCTGCTCTTGTTTGACTTTGGCAGCATACTTGCATGTTTAACCTGTTTTACTGACCAGTATGATCAAATTAGAGTTACATTCCACTATGCTATATTTCTAGCATCCACCAACCATCTCATCACCATGAACTCCAGGAACAAAAACATCAAACTTGCCCCCTCACCACCACCACAGCCAAAACCAACACTGCACTGCTGTTGTGACCCCACCTCAGTTTTGAATAATAAATAAATAAAAAGGAGCACCTTGAACAATCTGCTAAACTTATTTTAATAAAGAAAAAAACAGTCACTCTTGTCATGTGAGCAGATAAATACAGCCAAGTTAATCTGTTTAAGGACAACAATACAACTTAACATATGGAGACAACATTTCAACTAGGTTGAATAATTTTAGATCAGTCAAATTGTGTCAAATGTAAGTTTTGAGAATGCATTTATTTTGTAGATGTAATCAGTCCTCATTAATTTATGTTTTTTTGCATATAAAGCTTTACCAGAACCCCCTAATGGGTGTCTTTTCCAGTCTCAGGGTTATTATACTTTAGTTTAACAGCACAGAGCCTCCCTGTCTACCAACGCAGGACCTCAGAGGGTGGAGGTCACAGACATTTGGGGGACTTAAGCGGTGCCACTGTCAGCTTTGAGGTTGTCAAAATGATGTTTTTATTTAACTTATTTACTGATTTTACCCTGATTGCATAAATAGAAACATACACTGCCCGGCCAAAAAAAAAGTCGCCACCAAAAAACAGGGTCACACACTCTAATATTTCATTGAACTGCCTTTAGCTTTGATTACAGCACAAATTTGCTGTGGCATTGTTTCAATAAGCTTCTGCAATGTCACAAGATTTGTCACAGGTCATAGCACTGCCCCCACAGGCTTGGACAGTAGGCACTAGGCATGATGGGTGCATCACTTCACCTGCCTCTCTTCTTACCCTGATGCACCCATCACTCTGGAACAGGGTAAATCTGGACTCATCAGACCACATGACCTTCTTCCAGTCCTCCAGAGTCCAATCTTTATGCTCCATAGCAAACTGAAGCCTTTTTTTCCAGTAAGCCTTACTGTTCAGTGGTTTTCTTGAGGCTACACAGCTGTTCAGTCCCAATCCCTTGAGTTCCCTTCACATTGTGTGTGTTGAAATGCTCTTACTTTCACTATTAAAGGATAAGTTTGTTTTTTTGACACCTGGACCTTATTTTTAGGATTACATACGCTCGTAGACTCACCCAGACAATTTTGGCGGAGCTTGGAGCCGTTTTCGAGCAATTTAGATCTATCCAACGGCATTTTCTCTCATGCCATAGTAGCAGACGGGGCCAGAAATGGAAGCCCCTAAATTAGACATTATCTGCTGTGAAACTCGCTCATTTCAGCTACATTTTATAAATGAATGGCCAGTGTTATCACCATGTCAGCTCAACTATGTTGTTATGGTCATCCGGGGCTTTACAAGGATGGGTAACTATTGGTGACGTCATAGACAAGAGCGCAGCTGAGTAGAGCCGCTGTTGTTGCTAGGCTACACGGCTACACGGCTACTTTTGTGCAACATGGCGGAACATTTATCCGATGTAGAAGTGTCTGATGACGACTTTGAGTATAATGGATACCCGTATCGTTTTGAGCCAGAATATACCGACGAGGAGCTATTTGAAAGGAGGACGCAGGGGGAAAGAGCCGAACAGCTGGCCAGAGAACAAGCAACCACTGCACGTCCACGAATGGGGGCTAACTGGTGGTGTTGTTGTGGACATTGCACGGCAATGGCAACAGAGGAGGAGTGCCTTTGCTGCTCAGAGTGGGACTTGAGACCAGAGGAAACACGTATTGATGCCCCCCAAAATACGATTTCTGGCCCCGTCTGCTACTATGGCATGAGAAAAAACGCTGTTGGATAGATCTAAATAGCTTGAAAACGGCTCCGAGCTCCGCCAAAATTGTCTGGGTGAGTCTATGAGCGTATTTAATCGTAAAAATAAGGTCCAGGTGTCAAAAAAATGAACTTATACTTTAAACGTACCCCTGAGTTCTACTGTTGTTTTTCTTCTATTTGATTTGGTCAAACATTTAAGTGATCACCGATCACGATCATGCAAGATTTTTTTCGACCACATTTCTTTCTTGAAGACGATGCTTCCCCACTATCCTTCCAGTTTTTGATAATGCGTTGGACAGTTCTTAACCCAAGTTTTGTAGTTTCTGCAATCTCCTTAGATGTTTTTTTCTGCTTGATGCATGCCAATGATTTGACCCTTCTTAAACAGACTAACATCTTTTCCATGACCACAGGATGTGTCTTTCCAGATGGTTGTTTAAGAAATGAGAAGCTACTCATTGCATCAGCTGGGGTTAAAAAACTTGTGGCCAGCTGAAAGATAATCACACGTGCAGTAATTATCCAACAGGAGGCTCGTACCTATTTGCTTAGTTAAATCCAGGTGGTGACTTTTTTTTTGGCCAGGCAGTGTATTTGTGTGTAGGCCCATTCTATCTGGAAATATCAATGAAAACAGTTTAAGTGTATGTTTGTTTTAGACAGCAATGTGTAACTTTTTGTGTGGTCCTGTGGGAATCAAACTCTCAAATATGCCCTTAGAGAGAGTCCCTACTTTTCATCTCCATACAGCGCCCCTGCACTGAAGCACAGTGTTCTAGGATGGTAAAGGTATTGTGTTGAGGTCTGAATGGGGTTGCCTAATGCTGCTTACTTCATAGAATATTTGTGTAGAGAGTTGCAGCATGTTTATGCTGTCTGAATAGTGTTCACTGGTAGTGCATTTTATGAAGATATCTGAATGATAATGCACATTTTTTAGAATGCTTTACTTTATATTTCACGATCTCAGCAGATGAATGGGGAGGCTTATTATCAACATCAAATATGTAAACATCCTAAATAGGGTATATCTACAGCAAGCAGATGTTGAAAATGTAAAAACAGTGGCAGAAGAAGCTTTATTCATGAGATGTTGCACTGCACTTCAGCAGAAGCTATAAGAAAGTGGTTGTGAAATCTCTCTTAAGGAAGGACTACATAAACAAATATAAATTAAAAAAAAGTTTCCAAAAATATGATTTGAGAATTATAAATATACCTAAGTTGTGCACTCGAATGTTTTCTTTGTGTGAGAAACTTCCACAGTGAGAATTGTTGGTTTGCAAAGTAATGTTTTGTTGATGAAGGATAAAGCAGCTTCATGGAATCTTATTTGAACAGCAAATTAGCCAGGTGTCTTAGTGGCAACTGTTTCTGTTTTTTCTTACAAAATTGCATGTTTGAGTATTACCTGATTCTTTTTCAGTGGAAAATATATAATATAAAAAGAGGATTTAAACCTCAAAACTGAATATGAGTAATGGTTTTCTCTCTTGTAGACTGAAATCCTCAAGAAAAAGCTAACAGCTTTCTGATGTTAGCTCAGGGGGACTTTAGGCACAGACATAAAGGCAATGTCTTACCTTCTAGGTCTTTGAATGTACAAGATTTTAACAGAATTACTTCACCTTTGATCAAACACATCCTTGTTAAAAAAAATCCCTCAAACCAATCATTCTATTGTTGCCCAATCTGGTTAAGCAAATCAGCATGTTAGTAGATCAACTCTTGCAATATTTTAATCAAACTTAATTTGATGCATTTTGGCAGAGTATTAAAAGTAGTTCACACATAGTTTAGATGTTATTTAAGTCCAACACACAGTATCAACTTATGGGAGAAAATAGACTTGATATACATTGAACACAACTCTAACTCTCCAAGGTGCTCCTATTCTGGGAATTGATAATTGAGAGTATTACCTAAATAGCCTCCTGTGTTTAAAAAATAAGTTTGGCTTATATGTTGTGATTTTAATTATAAAACAATCTTCTGCTCACCCTCCAGAACTACGGCCTAGAGACAGAGAACCTCCGGACTTTGTCCCACAAGCTCAATGCCTCAGCGAAGAACCTTCAGAACTTCATTCTGGGTCGGCGGAGGGGTGGACACTATGATGGACGAGCATCTCGGAGGTTACCCAATGACTTTCTCACCTCTGTGGTGGATCTTATTGGAGCAGCCAAGAATCTACTAGCCTGGCTTGACAGGTATTCCTAAAAACAGCAGTCACTATTGCATGAGAGCTTAGTTTCTCCTGTTGAAAGCACTAAATTATTTTTTAAATACATCTTCCTCATGCACCACCCATGTACACAAGGCTGATTATTGTTTACTTTGAGCTTTGCATATTGTCAAATGTTGAAAACTGTCAAAGACCCTGGACACTCACACAGGTTTTTTTTAATCACACTGATTGATTTGGCCAATAGAGGCTGAAAGTAGGTGAAGTAATGTCGAGAGTTTATGATGCCATTGAGGACCCATTGACATGACAACAGGTGAAACGAAAACTCCCGCAACGACAGCTTCTTCAGATTTTACAGCAGTGTGGAGCTGTCAGTCGAACAGCTTTTCCACACCCACACCATCCTGAGAAGAGGACTCTTTTAGTAACACCAGTGTGGGTGTCAGGGGCCTTTAATAGGTCCAAAATGTACTTAGTTGCCTTCAGACCAGGAGGGAAATAAGGATAAATCCCACAAAACTGTCTGTTGATTAATAATACCACTTCATTGAGTAGCAAGTTAGTTTGACTCACACAAATGCTGAGCTGTAAAGGCCAGAGTTTTAACCTCTCTTCAAACCTAACTGTCAGATGAACACAATTATGTAATTGGTGCCTGATTTTTTTTATGTATTGAAAAATATCTATGCACCTGAATATGTGACAGATGCTTTAGTGAAGTGAAAACTTCATGACAATAAAAGAAGCTTGGTGCACTGCCTCACCTTATGATGACAAACTAATGAATTGATGTCATTTTCTAAAACAAACAAACACTGGTAACAGTAATAAGATCACTATTTTAGAAACTGTAATCCATTTCTTACTAATCATTACAAAAGTAACATTATTACAGAAATTTGTTAGAAGTAACTAGTGAGTGCTCAATACTGATTGTAGCATTTCAGCCCTGTAACAATCAAACATCTGGGGGCTACTGTGGAGCACCCTTCATCTCAACATTTTTTTTTTTTATCATGTGTAGATACTATTAATTATAACTGTGGTTTCTCATGTCATAACTCTTTTCTGGTGATGATGAGCTGATTAGCTCTAGGTGATCATCGAATGGTCCTCTGATTGAATGATTAAGGTTGCATTTACATCTAGATCTGAGTTTCCCTGAATTTCCCCCATGGGGATAAATAAAGTATCGATCTATCTATCTATCCATCTATCTATCTATCTATCTATCTATCTATCTATCTATCTATCTATCTATCTATCTATCTAGGTCATCTGGAACAGTTGATCAGATGAGGAACAAGGCATGAGGAACATTTTCTGTATAATCGATCATAAGACATGTGACCTCCTCTATTTAACTTATTTTGCAGAGAGCTTGCTAGCTCCCTCCCTGTACTGCAGAGTGTTACTCATAGTCAAGAGTAATACTGGCCATGCATATTGACGTAAGGCCAGCCCTGCCTTGTGTGTGATTTGGCTGTCTCCAAAATATGGCCCTGTGAAGATGTTCCAGAGGAAATGTGTACATTTGTTGCATTTAAAAAAAAAAAAAAAAAAAACTAAATTGGAGTAAAGCAGCTGAGCGGTTATGAAAACCAACTTAAAGTTGATGCAGTCTCTTCGTATAAATACATGGTTTTCATGTAGTCACCATGCCAACTAAAGGACAAGAGTGTTGTGGCTTTATAAATCTGTCATCATAAAACCATACAGTATTTAGGATTACATCTGATGTATCTGCAACTCATTCAGGTGTGCAAAGATTTGTTTCAACATAATGACAAAATCCTTTATCTCCAATTAACTAGCTTAACACTAATGTCTAAACAATGGATAAAACCCTGTCTTCTGTTGTCTTTATTTTTTTAACCACATAGGGTCACAAAGTTGACTATTTTATGACGACACACATTTTAAAAAGACTCGTGTTTTGTGCTGTTATGGTGTGGTTTGATCAGCTGAAGGAACCATATGAAGCTGTGAACAAATACAAATAAAGTAATGTTGAGCTTTCATAAATCCCAAGATTTTGCAGCCTTCTGGCCATGATACAAAAGTAAATATTGCTGTTTGTCTTTATCACCTGCTCTTGTGCTCTGTGAGGAGCAGATTTTATTGCTCTTTTCCTCTGCTGTCCTATTACAGTTTTAAAGTAATACTGTCGGCGAATCGATGAATTGAACAGCATCATGTCAAAACACTAACGTGGGAAAACAGTGCAGTCTCAAAACAATATCAAGTTTTCAGTTTGGTAGGAGAATAAAAATAAGACTTGGTCTGACATAATAAAAATCTCAGCCTTGAAAACTACTCAGTTTCGATTCCACCAAGGCTGGAGGAAAAAAATGAGATCATGTTCTGTATTTATTCATGTTTTTAAATAATGATTAGTTTATTTTGATGGTCTTGGGTGCATTTATCCGGTTATAAACTGACGATCCTTCTTTTCTCTTTTGTCTCTTCCAGATCTCCATTTGCCAGTGTGACAGAGTATTCATTACTGAAGAACAACATTGTGCAGCTCTGCCTAGAATTAACAACCATAGTACAACAGGTACATGCACACACATATAAACACAGGATCACTAATATCCCTTTAGTCATTACACTGATATAATCAAGGTTGTGATTTAAAATTAGAGGGAGAAACTAAAGTGAATTTAAAACATCAATATAGATTCAGCTTGGTCTAGTCTATAGCTCATTTCTATAGATTTTGTTATGAGTAAAGCATATGTCCACTGCCACAGGCTGTTTGCAGCATGTCTGATGGGACCAGCAGCTCTCAGTAACACCCTCAGGCGCAGCGTTCATTGACTCATCCTGTGTTTAGCTTATGGGCACTGATGGAGAATGAACCAGGGGTCTTTTGTCCCTTCATTTCCTGTCCTCTATCTGCTCCCCCTCTGGCTCCCTCCATCGTGTTGATTCACCACACTTACACACAAATACACTTCATAACAAACAAAACTGAAGCGACATGCAAACACACTCTGATATTGTAGAAATCTCATTGTTTGGACAGAAACTATGTCTACAATTCTGGAACCCATCCATGTCCTCCCTGTAAGAGCCTGCTTAGAGAGTATAGAGTGGGTTTGTATGTGTGCCCAGAGTGAGTCCTGGAGCCGCGCAGATAACACCCATCTCCTCTTGCGAGGGCCAAGGGAGAAGGAGAAGAAGGGGGCCATGATAGGGCCACAATGGGCCAAGTGAACATGTGGTTGCCAGGGTGCAGCAAGACAGACAAAGGTGGCAGCAACACCCGCAATAATGCATCAAACAGATGAATTAGCTGCTTCCATGCACATCTGGTGGATTCAGTGGGCTGCTTTCCCAGAAATAGATTAACTATCAGCTATCGTTAAATAACAATCTGTCATGTTCAAATAATGTAGTTTCTAAATCCTCCAGAGACTCACAAAGCTGAAGGCTTCAGAATAGACTTAAAAACGGTCAATCTGATGTTTAAGTCTGCCAAATTATAAAGTACAATGCCTAATAGGAAAAGTTCAAAATATATTGCTGACTGTTGATGTTCTACCATAAAGTCATTATTCGTTGTTCCTGTTGGCTGTGTTGTGTCTCATATTCCCCTCTCAGTTGTTATATCTGGAATCAGGAGAAATTTGAGCTTGTTCCCTTGTTCACGTGGATGCTCTAACCATCTTTTGCTTTATTCTTTTCTTCTTTTTGCAGGATTGCACTGTGTATGAGACAGAGAATAAGATTCTTCACGTGGTAAGTTTCTATCACATTAATGGGCTCAGAAACCTTCCTTCTTGATGAATAAAGATTTATTTTAGCTTTTGTTTTTTTAACTCTCTTAGCAGGCATTCAGTGTCAGTCAGATTCAGTAATCTTTTTTGTATTTATAATAAATGATGACACACTCTGAGCTTGGCTCGAAGAAAAGGACTAAAATATTAGAAAATCAGCTAGACTGGCTCTGCCTGAAGACGGCAAATATTTAGTTTAGTGAATGAAACCATATCTACATTTTTTCTCAATCATTCTAACATCACAAAACATAAGTGTTGCCAAAAAGTTTGTAGTTGTTGTTTTTGTTGAGACTTGATCCAGAAGACTGTCTGAATTCACAGACTTTTAGAATATTGCAGAGCAGGTCGCTGCATGTAGTTGAAAGCCTCAATTGCTGCAAATCTTTGGTCAGAATTTTGCTCAATCCAGCTGCCCTCCACTAGAAACCACTGTTTCCTCTGTTAAGCTCAGGTAATGGCTTCTGTCTTATTGCTGAAATGCCCTCCAATCCGGATGTAAACAAAGGATTTTGAATGAATGCTATTGAACTGACATATTGCATCTATACTGTTCCATACAAACAGTTCAGGAGCATTTTGATCCTTAAAGAACTGATGAATGATGATGCTGGAGTGATATGGTAAAAAGGACTTAAAGCAGTGTTGATAAGCTTAAACATTTTTGATTATCAGGTTTGAAAAAAAATTAACACTATCCTTCCTTATTCAAACCACTCATTTAAAGAACCTGAATGCTTCATCATATTAATGGTTCTTCTTACCTCTTTACAAACTAAAGTTCTTTGTGAAGTCTATCCAAAACTTAAGCTCGTTCTATATGATATTTACAGTCACTTGTGGGCATAAGTTCCTTTTCCCAGTATGTTAAATCACAAGCCTCATTCATGCTGCTGTTTCAAGCCGATCTGTCTCCAGAGGTAGTAACAGAGGTGTAAGTGGGGGCACACACCATGTTGCATGAGTCCAGGCTGTATTGCAGCATGAATAGATATTACAGCCTCAGGAAGTTAATGTGAATATCTCAAGGTGTAAAAGATGGCAGAGCTTAGATGCAGCACTTTTGTGTAAAGGCACTGTGACAAGGGCTACAAGCACAAAGAAAGCAGAGTCAGTACAGAGACAAAAATGATTCACTGAAGCTAATTATATGTAATTCTATAAAAAAAAATATAAGTGTTGTAGTGTTGTAGTGTTGATGCTGTAAAAACAATTTAATAATATGTTTTAAAGAGAGCTGTTGCATCTCTAGGACCAATGTTCACATCTGACTCTGTAAAACTGAGAAAACTGAATGACAATTCAGAATTCTTAAAACAAAATTCTATCCTTGTTGGGGGCTTACTCCTTTTCTTTTTTTTGCTGGTGTGATGGTTAAATTGAATCGAATGTTGAAACAGATTTATTAATAATTTGAAAAGAAACAATGCAGGGAAATGACTGAGTATGTCTTCGTGTGTTGATGTGAGATATGTGTGTGTGTGTCAGAGTTTGGTGTGTGGTAATTTGAAACACAAAACTGTTCATGTGACCACCCAAGCAAGGCTTTTTATGAGTTTCAGTTTAGTCAGCATGTATGTGTGTGCTTGTGCATGTATGTCTGTGTGCACACCAGCATGTTTGACAGAGAACTGTCTGTATCCACGTGTGAAACCAAATGAGCAGCGAGCGTCTGATTCAGGCTGACAGTTGGATTTGGGACACTTCCTGCTGCCATTCAAGGTCAGGAGGAGGAAACCAAATTAAATGTTGGCGGGGGGGATGCATAGCAAACTGTCTTGGGATTTTGTGCCAGGTGATCAATCCAATGTTTGATCTTTTATCAGAATGCCTGTTTGATAATCCATTTGTGTATCTTTTAGAAATAAATATCAGACATATAGGTCTTAACACAGTGCAATGCCCCTCTTATAAAAATGACCCTCCCCTTCATTTGAGGTAGCTGAACCATTGCTGTCATTTACCTCATTTGTTAAAGGCCTTCTAATGACATCCAAATACCTAAAATGGCTCTGCGCATGTGCGCACATGAACACACAGATGCACACTGTAAACTAAGACTGCCAGACTGATGCAGCACATGACTAAGTCTGTAACATGTGGGAGGTTTATGTGAAACAGGGAGACAGTGAAACCAGAGCTGCAGAGGGGGAGGAGTTGTTTGATTTTAGATTATGCTGCCTCACTGATCCTTGTTTACTGTGTGTTACTGAAGTGAATAAAATGAGGATGAGGTGACACTGATGCCATAAAGAAACAACAAACATTAGGGCATGAACACAAGATCAGGTGCATGCACATGCTGCTGTTAGCTGAAGATTACAGTAATATTTAGTTATTTGGGCACTTAAGGTTCTTTAACAGGATTGTATCTTCTTATACACAGATGAAGGTGGACTAACTAATTTCTAACAGACTAAAATATTTTAAAGTATTTTTAAGTAGACTGATGATTCAAGGTTTTAGAAATTAAATAAGTGATTTGTAAATGGCCCAAAATTCAGAAAACTTCATTTAAAGGTGCAGTGTGTAGAATTTGGCATTTGAGCGACATCTATCGTTCAGATTCCAGAATGAGCCCAACCGTAACCAAAACGTCACATCGCTGAGCAACGGAAGCCTGTGAAGACCAAAAGGGATCGTGAACACAGCATCATTTACTAAAGTGACAAAGTTTGTAACCATTATTTTTATAGATTATAGGTCAGTTGTTGTCCTCTCTCCTCTTCTTCGCCTGCATTCCAGGTAGATTTCAGAACCGGCGGACAGATTCGCGTTTTGTTCTTTTTGTGCATAAAATCCACCCGTAGACAACATGGCGGATCGTTATGTCGGCCTACATGAACGCGGCCCGCAGTAATGTAAATTTTTTGAAGCTTTTTCTAACTAAATAAAAATAAAACAAACGTTTTATGGGGATGATTGTACTCCTATTTTGATGGACTTTACATACAAATAGAAACATTATATCCTATATTCACCGTTTCTGTTCGGGGAAATGCTGCCAAATTCTACACACTGCACCTTTTACTGTACAGTTAAATCACACAGGCCTGCTTTTGGCCTGTGGCTGTCTTTCAGTTCAAGTACAGTAACAGATGATGTGAATAACACTGAATATCTCTTCATCATGGCACCTGTTAATGGGTGGGATGCATCAGGGAACAATTAAACATTTTGTCCTCAAAGTTGATGTATTAGAGGCAGGAAAAGGGCAAGTTTAAATTTTTGAGCGTTTTTGACAAGGGCCAAATTGTGACGGCTTGACGACTGGATCAGAGCATCTCCAAAACTGCAGCTCATGTGGGGTGTTCCTGGTCAGGGTCATGGACAGCCAAGGCTCAATGATGCAGGTGGGGAGTGAAAGCTGGCCTGTGTGGTCCGATCCAACAGATGAACTGTTGCTCGAATTGCTTAAGAAGGCAATGCCGGTTCTGCTAGAAAGGTGTCAGAATATTCAATGCATCACAGTTTGTTGCATAAAAGAAAAAGGGGTACCAACACAATATCAGGCAGGAGGTCATAATGTTATGACTGATTGATGTATTACACAACATAAAAAAGTGGAATCAGAATTATAATCATATTTACTGCTGCATGTTTAAGCAAGGAATTAATCATTTTTAGTGCAAAAGGACAAGATGGAGTATAGAAGTAGAGCATTAACAAACAGCATAAATCTTACTATCTGGGTTATTGTCCCTCGGGTATTGCCCGAATGTCAGACTCAGCCTCATAAGAGTTCTACAACAGGGATTACACCTTATTATTTTTATCCTTTCTCTTTATGACATGTTGTTCTGATGTTTTTCTGATGTTATTTGTTTAAATGATATGTAGTTTTAGCTTCAAACTAAAGCTGGTCTTGTTCTAGGTTTGTAATGGTAACAATAAAAAAGCTTCACAGTAGCCAGGTGATTGTGGTGTTTCTTATCAGATATGGGAGTAGATGCAAATTATTAAATCATGATTTTTTTTACTGTCAGAATGAGCTCCAGGATAGTTTGAGGTCGAAGAACTCTGAAGTCTCTTTTGCTCTGTGATATAATCAAAATACCAAAATTAAAAAAGTATAGACTAAAATTTACAAAATGAATGATGAACACCTTTATCAGCAACAGCATCTTTGAGAAACTTTTCATTAATGCATTTGTTCTGTAGCATTTCACTTTTTTGGTGGCACAGTTGCGCAGCAGAAAGAGGTCATGCCTCACAGCGAGAGGGTTGCTGGTTCAAAGTCCATGTTGATCAGGGCCCCTGTGTGTGGAGTTTGCATGTTCCCCTTTGCATGCATGGGTTCTCAAGCTTATTAGGTTAACTGGTGACTCCAAATTGCCCTTAGGTATGAGTGTGAGCATTAATGGTTGTCTGTCTCACTATGTGGCCCTGTGATCGCCTGGCATCCAGTTCAGGGTGTACCCTGCCTCTTGCCCAATGTCAGCTGGTATAGGCTCCAGCCCCCTGTGACCCCGAAAGTGATAAGCAGTATAGATGATGGATGGATGTTTCACTATTGATACCTGTGTTTTTTAAGGATTTTACTGTGATGATTTATTTGTCAATTTTAAGCTCTGAACTTGTACTAGTATGGTTCCACATGATAGTGCTGTGTGTAACATCAGTGATGTTTATATCTATGTAAATCCAGACTTACTCAATAGTGTATTTAGCTAACATTCTGCACAGACACTGTTGTTAAATGCTCTAGTCAGCTCTGCCTTTTGCTACAGTAGTGTTGGTTGTACATTTGTCAGCTTCTGCTCAATAATGCAAAACTCACTGCTACCCTGCTCTCTTCCAGACTCAGGCCTGCAGCAATCAGATGGACAGGAAATGTGTGTGTTTTGTGTGTGTGTGTGTGTGTGTGTAGTGTATGAGAGGGAGCACACGGATACGATATGAGCATGTGTGAGTCTGTGTGTCTGATGGAGCATGAAGTGTGTATAAGTATTTGTGTGTTTTATGTGCATGCATGCATAAGGATGAGCAGAATTACATAAGACTGTCCTAGTTGTGTATTTTTCCATTCCCTTGTTTTCTCCTCTCTCCTCTCAGACTCTCCCTCCCACCTCCCTGCCTCTCTGCTCCTCTCCTCCAAACTCTCCCTCTCTCCATCCTGTGTCTCAGCTTTGGTTCATTTTTCGGGGTGTGTATTCTCAAGCATGTTGGGCTGCTTTAGGCAACTTTCTCTTTGGTGTGTGTTGGCATGTTCACACGTGTGCTAAAAAGGTGAGAACTGATAAGGAAGAATGAGTGGGGGGAGTGTGGGACCAGAGATTAATCCATTTGGCAGCATTGTAAATCTGGCTTTCTGTTTCACTGCTCTTAAATCTCACGCCAGCTAGCCACATAAGTTAACAATAATCTGCACTTGGATTCTCCTGAGATGTGTCAGATCATGCCAGGGTGTGTGACAGCTGGAGGAGACGCTTGCTGGCTTCTTGTGTCATGGTCTGTGTTAATTCCAGGTCAGGCTATTAGCCAATGTTCAAAGAGTGATCCAAGCTGAGTCACAACATTGTTGCGACTCTGCTATTTATAGCTCTATAGGCAGGGCTAGATTTCCCCAGCATGTACTGTATCATTTCTTTTCTAACTTAAACTTATAAGTTTGGGGATGATTTAAGTATTCCTGAGCTGGGTGTGAAATGTAGGCTGGATCAACACTTGAGATCCCCTGGGAGCTACTGTATAACTGCAAAATATTGTCTGTTCTTTTGCAGGGCTAAATAAAAGTGGAAGAAAACTAACTTTGCAACACTCTGTCATTTTAGAAAAGATACTGCCTTTCTGAGTACAAAAGAAACTTCTTAATGCAGTTTTAGTTAAATATACATTAATGCAAAGCTCAATAAACATATCTATTTCTTCTTTCATGGAACACTCTTTCTTGGATATTATATTACTTTGTATTTTAAATATAAATTATCTCATTTATCCCAAGGACTAATACTATTTTGAGAAGAAGAGGCTCATGTTTTCAAACAGGTTGTTAACAAAATGTAACCATTTGTTACTTTCATAAGTAATGGTAAGAGTTTAGGTTTAAAGAAAGTTAAAAAAAAAAAAAAACTTGTATTCAGAATGAACCAGTTCATGGCTCGCTCTATGTGGGCCCCTCCGTAACTCTGGGCCATAGAGAGCTTTACCCTTTGGCCCCCCTCTTAGGCAGCCTTGCTTTATGGTTAAAGTTAACACATAACTTTAAAGTTAACAAACTTGTTGAATGTACTTGTGTTAAACATCGCATCATCAACCATGTCCATGTTAAAAGTTATGTTCAATCTACAAGGCAGTAACTTGAAATGAAACCAAAGCTAAACAATGTTGAGCTGCTTGTGATATGCACCAGTATGCCACTGCAGCTGTAAAATAATCAATCACAGCAGCACTTTTGTGCCATTGATGGACCGTATATTCACTCAGGTCATTGACAAGCAGCATGACAAAGTACTGCTGATAGTGAGAAAACACTCTGGCTTGTCAACAAGCATGGAAAGTTAGGTTGTTTTGTTTTTTTGGGAAGAAAAAAGATTTTCTACCATCTGAAAAATATCTGGGTTAAGAGATTGCGAAGTTCTGTCATGTAGCATGTCAGACCATCTCGAAAGGATCATGCACTTTTCTGTCCATTTTGTTTGTCTGTGAGCTGCAACAAATTACGCTGCATTTAAAGACACCACAGCAAACCACATGATCAAACTAGGGACAGGCTATGAGCACAGCTGCAAGATTTCAAAGCTGAACAAAAGCTTAAGAGATTTAGACTTTTTCCAATGACATGAAATGCATCATTAAATGCTCCACTTATAAATTTTAGAAAGAGTTGGTCAAGAACTTAAATTTTGTTCCTTCTTTAATAAACTATGTTTAAAAATAAAATTGTTTAGGTCACTTTAAGAAGAAAATCTTGTATACAAGACATAAGAGCATGAGACAGATGTTTTACTTTAGTAGTGGTGGAGTTCAGTTCATGTGCATTTAGTTTCATGGTAGCGTGACATTAGCTCTCACAGATTACATTTACTTTTTGTTGATGAAACCAGCAAAATGCTAACTTTAAGGTTAGCAAACAAAGATGACATCATTCTGGTACCTCTCTGTAAAGGCCTTGACAGCTTCATCTGCAAGGGGGATGCAGTGAAAGTTCTAAAGGCTCTGTGGGAGTTTATTTGTAACCACAGGGATCAAATCTCATTGGCTGAAAGGTTTTAATGAAACAGGCTGGATTGGAAGCGGCTTAACCAGGCTAGGGAGTGGCTTTTATGCTAAGCTATTACGTAAATGGTAACAGTACTTTGTTGTTAATTTTATGATGATAACAAAAGTATAAAATCACTATGGATTAATGTATCTGACACTGTGGAGGCTAACAGAAAAGGCCTTGCTGGCCCTGCCAGCCCACCACTGATGTCCATAAGCACACATGATCAAATGTAACATTATATTTACAGTCTCTCTGTACAACTCAGGAAAGATGAATACCCGTGAACTGTACTGTTTAAGGGGCCCCATTGTTAACAAGGATAGCCTCAGTGACGTGTGTATCTGCAGTAGTCTTATTCATGTTTATTGGCTATTAATTCTAAGCTGAAGTTCAGCCTAGCACTGGAGTGCTACTTATGAGGACCCCCAAATTGCAAGCAGGCATACTGCACACTGTTCCTTGGTATCTAAATGTATGAAAGTTGACCTAAAGATAACAGTACAGTATTATTAAAGTACTATATTATTAAAGAGGAAGAGTTATGCCCTAATAATTGACCCAGAAAAGGATGCTTAAAAGAATACTACAGAAAGAGAGAGAGAGCATAAACATCATATCCCATGGCTGGCTCACTAAAGATCCTCCACCTTTTCTGGCGCACTGAATGAATCGTAGGCTCTGAGCTGTTGGTGTGTGTGTAAGAATGTTTGCACTTTATATTGTGTGTGTGTGTTGACAATCTTTGTCCATTTTATCACTTAAATCTGGTAATTCCTCATTAGAACTGAGATCAGTAGATTACTTTATGCAGGGATCATCACTGTCAAACCACTTCTGCAGGTATATTATCCTATATGTTTGCCTGTGTTGTGCAAGAGAACAGCGTGTGTGCTTGAGTGTGTACGGTGTGCTAAGTAGCAATCCAGTGATGCAAGATAACCAGGGTTACCATCTCTGTAAGCCCACTCTTGCCAGTCAGCTAAGATTAGAAGGCAGAGATGTTGCTGACGATAAATTAACTTGCATGCGTGACCAAGCATACAAATAGCCTGAAAAACAGTCCAGGCTGCTTTCAAACAAAGAGAAGGTGAAGCCTATACTGGTTCAAGATGTAGAGGAATTTATTTAAGTGCAGTGTAAATAAAACAATTACAGCGAGATAACCTACAAATGGTTGTGTCTTGTCGATTCAAGTATTCAAAAATACCCCTTATTTAAAAAAAAAAAAAAAAAAAAATACAGATACCAGCAAACTGAATCTGTGCTCTGTAATTTAGATATTAGTAAATGTCATCTGGGCACCGCAGGGCAGGCTGGTATCAGTGATGTGTTTTCCTGTCTGTGTCAGTGTCTTGTGGGCATGCCTGTGGACCAACTGTGGCAGGAAACAGTTTGTGTGCTGAAGTGATGGAAGTGGCGATGTGGAACAATCTGATGAAATGATTTCTGTTTCACCTCCTCCAGCTAGGTCACAGCATCCCTCACGGACCAAAACCAATCTCAATAACTTTCTGTCTTCCTCTTTTTGTCGCTCCCCCTCCCCCCTTTCTGTCATCTTCCCTCCACTGCTATCTTTACCTCTGATGACACCTCCAGTGTAAGACCTTAGCAGGGATATGTGACCATATCATCTCTTTGTCGTCGGACTCTCTAGTCTCTCAGTCTGCCCATCTGGAGGTGGTCCACCTCACCAGCATCTTGCCCAATGAAGGCTTGGTAAGAACACTAAGGAGGCCACACACACACACGGCTCTACCAGAGCTCTTTCACAAAGATGCACCTATTAATGTATTCATACACAACATATAACCAAGGTGTGTTGTAAAATGGCTGAAACCAACAGACATTAGTCATTAGGGGATGTTTTTCTTGAAATATAATATGCCTTGGTTTGATTTCCTTTCTTTGGGTCAGGATTCAAAATCAAATTTAGGATTGCTTTAATATCTGACTTACAACATGTTCTCTGTTTGTTACTAATAGGATCTGATTTAGGATATAGTCCAAACTGCTTTGTTCTTAGAAGCTGCAAATTATTATTTGATATTAAAAAAACACCTGAATTGGAAAGTAACTAATTACATTTGCACAAGTAACTGTATTCAATACCGCCTTTACACTTTTTAAACAAGCTTTTGAAAAGCTCAACCAGTCAAAGTTACTCATCGTCACATTACCAAATTTTAAAATACACCAGACTTTGTATCAGGGTAGTATGTGTCTTTCATTTTAAAGACATAAAAAATCAAACCAGTTCTTTCAAAAGTTAAAAAACATGACCAAAATGGCCAATAATTGACCTTTTACCTTATATAGCTCACCTGTCTGGGTCTTCAGGGTGTTCAGGGCTGCGCCTTGGGGCCATTTTTGACATAGATTGTAAATCGGTGTAGAAGGTGTAAATTTTCACCTTACTTGAAATGGATTAGCCTTGAAAAAATGCAACTATGTTGACTGAAAAATAATTTAACAAAAATAATAACAATTCCTTGTATTTTAATAGAGTAATTACACCGAGGTCAGTGCTTAGGGCCTGATTATTTCAATAAGAGTGCATCCATTTCACAACACCTGCATTTAACACATATTTGCATTTCTGCTGCACTTATTGCTATTTTATGTTTTATTTTGTCTATCAATCAAGCATTTTGATTTCCATGCAATCACCTATAGCAGAGATACCTAACAAGGTTGATGTGTGTCATGTTGTGCTCCCAGGCTTTTTAAACGTACCCCTCAAATTAAAATAGTTTAAAACTTTCTTGCCAGGTCAGGTCTAATTAACTACATTAATTTAAAAAGTCCTTTAAATATCAGTGGCACTACTCAGACTTTTAAGAGTGTTTTCACAAAGCTTTTGAACATTCTCCTTTAGAAAAGTCCCAAGTCTCCTTAGAGCACCAGACTAATCATTAAATATTCAAGATGTATAAATATGCAAAGCCTTCTTATTCTTTATTTATTGTTATGAGACTTTACCAGGTCAAAACTTGAAATTTAAATGTTATAACTTCAAAGAATTAAGTTAAATTAAGTGTACAGAAGGGAGTCTGAGCTTTGTAAAAGAAAAATGCATTAAAATATACAAACAACAGTGTCAGATTGAGTGGTCACCAGACATTTAAAGACTCTAATATCTATACTGCTTATCTCTTCCAGTCTCTCAAGTAAAGTAAAATTTAGCTGTCATCTGTCATCAATCTAACTGGAAACCAGAGAGAGTTTGAACACAATACATTTGGCATCACTGAACTTTACAGTCCTCAAAACACAAATCCTGGCTTTTATTTTGCTAAAAAAAAATAACAGTAGAGTTCTCTTACTGAGAGAATACACTGCCTGGCCAAAAAAAAAAAAAAGTCGCCACGTGGATTTAACTAAGCAAAAAGGTACGAGCCTCCTATTGGATAATTACTGCATGGGTGATTGTCTTTCAGCTGGCAACAAGTTATTAAACCCCAGCTGATGCAATGAGTAGCTTCTCATTTCTTGAACAACCATGTCCAAAGACACATCCTGTGTTCATGGAAAAGATGTTAGTCTGTTCAAAAAGGGTCAAATCATTGGCATGCATCAAGAAGAGAAAACATCTAAGGAGATTGCAGAAACTACTAAAACTGGATTAAGAACTGTCCTGGAGGAAGGTCATGTACTCTGATGAGTCCAGATTTACCCTGTTCCAGAGTGATGGGCACATCAGGGTAAGAAGAGAGGTAGGTGAAGTTATGCACCCATCATGCCTTGTGCCTACTGTACAAGCCTGTGGGGGCAGTGCTATGATCTGGGGTTGCTGCAGTTGGTCAGGTCGAGGTTCAGCAACATTATGTGCCCAAAGAATGAGGTCAGCTGACTACCTGAATGTACTGAATGACCAGGTTACTCCATCAATGGATTTTTTCTTCCCTATTCCAAGATGACAATGCCAGGATTCATCGGGCTCAAATTGTGAAAGAGTGGTACAGGTAGCATGAGACGTTTTCACACATGGATTGGCCACCACAGAGTCCAGACCTTAACCTCATAGAGAATCTTTGGGATGTGCTGGAGAAGGCTTTGCATAGTGGTCAGACTCTCCCATCATCAATACAAGCTCTTGATGAAAAAATTAATGCAACACTGGATGGAAATAAATCTTGTGACATTGCAGAAGCTTATTGAAACAATGCCACAACGAATGCATGCTGTAATAAAAGCTAAAGTTGGTCCAACAAAATATTAGTGTGTGACCTTTTTTTGTGGTGGCGACTTTTTTTTGGCCAGGCAGTGTATATTTCCTCTCAAAAACACTGACTCTTCCTTCTAGTTAGTTAGAATCTCAGCTTAGTCATCATCAGTGTCGTAAATACATCTCGTTTTTTTTGTTTGTTTGTTTTTTTTCCATTTCTGTTCAACTTTGCGCTCACTGCTGATGTATTGACAACATGAGTTTGCCATTCTTGGTTGAGGTGCGATGCAAGTGCACCTTTTCTACACCACAAATGACATTTTAGTGAGACTGCTGTAACACATAAAATATTTGTAAATGATTAACTAGTGATGAGTAATGATTATTAGCTTAAATGGCTGTTATATACCAGTCTTCAGACCAGACATCTAAAAGCCCTTTTCCACCAGCCCGCCTTGGCCCTACTCTACTCTACTCTACTCGGCTCTACCCGGTTTGCATTGCGTTTTCACCGGCACAGTAGCTCCTAAAACAAACCAGTTTTAGTACCTACTCTGCTCTGGTTCTAAGCGAGCTGAGTCGACACTAAAAGGTGACGTCGACCGACTGCCGGCTACTGATTGGTCAGAGAATGTCGTCACCGATGGGTCATGAGCGCAATGCCCAAAACAGGACTGCAGTACATACACTTTGCTACTTTATGGCAATAACTTGCTGCCATCACAATGTTAAACACGGGACTTTATCATGACGAGCTAGCTAACAAGCTAGTGGTAGCTTCCGTTAGCTTACCCTCATACGTCTTTTCTTTGCAGCCCGATTGCTCTCGTCCTCGACTTCAAACTGTTGTATAGCTTCAGAAACTCTCCTGTACTTCTCAAGGGTATTTCTTCTCGCCGCCTGCAGCCTTCTTCTGCTTTCCTCTTTGTAACAAAAAGCCACAGACTGAGCAGCAAGTATACTATTGCCTCCAAGTCCTCCTTTGTTTTGGTTGTTGTGTCGCACTCAAAATGACATGAACGCAGTGTCGCCCAGCTGTTTCACGGCGACCCCGCCCCCGCTGGGCAGGGTACCGGGCTGGTGGAAAAGCAGGCCAAAGTGAGTAGAGTAGAGCCGGGTAGAGTCGGGGAAAGCCGAGCCGAGTAGAGTAGGGCTAATGGAAAAGGGCCATAAATTGTCCATCATCTTTTTATTTGTAGATGATAATCTGTATTTAAGATCTTTGACACTCTGCAGTGTCAGGCATATTTGTAGATATGTGTGTTGGCCTACATAATTAACATGACCTAAAACATTGCACCAGAAACAAATGTATGAACATCTTGTTAAGAGATTTGTCATGACAGTTTTTTGTGCAAAAGTCAATAAATAAAGGTGATGAGTCAATATATTATTTGTTTCTTATATGACAGTTAGGGCCTGATCTACTAAAGACTAAAAACACATGCAAATTTGATAGCGATGATAGCGGTGATGCAGATGTCATCATTTAGCACCCACAATGTGATTTATCAAACCCGAAACTGATTGCGCTCTGTGTTTTTGCGTCTATATTTAGCAGTATTGAAAGGCAGGTGCAAACTGGCACAGCGTTACACACAGAGGGCTGATGACACAGAGAGAGAATCTTCCGTGTGCATGCCAACATGTTTGGACTGTCATAAACATCGTTGACCGAATATTTTCCATCACTGACTAAATTTTTAAAGATTTGGAGGCTGTCTGTCATTTATGATGGACTGGAAAAAGAGAGATGTTTCAGTGTGCCATCATACTCATGCAGACTCACACTTAAAGTAACCCCTCTCTGTTTTGCACTTTTAATACATCGTAGAGGAGGTCATTTAACCTATGTTAAAAAAAATCCCCATTCATGGCCAGAATCACTCCGTTTGTCACCCAGAGCTGACTGGGTCACACTCTCCACACACAGTGGGTTTAGGAGCTGTGAATGCTTCAGGTCAGTCACAGGGCACTGGAGCTGCGCCTGTAGCATCAGATTTCTCTCCTGCTGTAGCATGTTCTAGTAAAAGGTGTTCTTCGCCTAATCATCTTATTATTTTCTCTGTGCAGATAAATGGATTGTGCGGATTTTCAGTTTTTAAATACATTTTTCTAACTTTACACGCAGATTTACCGACTGAACATGATTTTGTAAGTTGTATGATATCAGGTTTAAGAAAATGGTTTGTTTTATGAACAATTTGGTTGGGACAACACATTTCAGAAAGTAGGCCGAACAGCGCTGAAAGTTCTGATGTTTTGAAATTTGAAGCACTGAATCACAACTGACTACACTGCTTTTGCTACTATTAAAACTGACAGATTGATCAAAAGGACACTTTATAAATCAAAAAACCACACAAGGTTGAATGCAATCTTACATTTGCACGGATCATCCTGCTGGAGACACTGACATGCTCTGTGCCGAAAAGGACATTAAAGTGTCTGTGTGTGCATAACTGTAAGACTACTCTTCACATGAGGGGTTATTGGTGATGAAGCTGTGTAACTATGTGAATGCTGTCATTACCTCCGGCAAGGAGGTTATGTTTTTGCCAGCATTGGTTTGTCTGTTTGTCTGTTTGGGCCTGTTTAAACGACAATGAAAACAGCCTGAAACGGAAAGTTTTGATTGCGTTTTAGCTTCCCGTTTACATGAGACTGGTGCCCGGAGCGCCTGAATCCGCAAACTTTTGAAACCAGGGTCCAGGGCGGACAGTTTTCAAAACGCAACCCCACCCGGCTACATGTAAACAGGATTCATCGTTTCAGGGGGAAACACTGACATCACCACATGTGCAGTACTCTTTCACATGAAGGCTGCGCACGCATACCAGGAACAACAACAGCTTCAGCCGTCTAACGAGTAACAGATTTGTTGTCCTGACAGATTTGTTGTCCAGACAAGAAACTCCTGCGTCTTCGTGCATCGTGCTACATCGTTTTAAGTCCTTCTTCCGTCTCCATGTGTATGCGGATCATTTTTGAGGACGCAAAGGAAAAACCTTTGCGTTTCAGGTCAGAGAGTCTCCGTGTAAACAGGGCCTTTGTCTGTGTTCAAAATAACTTGAAAAATTATGGATGGATTTGGATAAAATTTTCAGGAAATGTGTGGAATGGGATAAGGAACAAATGATTGGATTTTGGGACTGATTCAGATCACCATCCGGATCCAGGAATTTTTTAAAGGATTCTTTAACATTGCGAGATAGGACTGAAGCTGCTTGGCGGAGGTCTGCGCTCTCTGAGTGCTTTTTTTAGTTTAGATTGTGTTTAAGTAGAATTAGAAAAGGGAAATTGAAAATGGTGGATAAAAATATGGCATGATGGAAAAAGGACAACATTCTCCATCAAAATGACAGACAGCAAAAAAGGTTACCACAACCTCTGGTCAGAAATAAAAATAGACATATTGTCTATCAGCACTGCCATTTTTGAGCTGTGTGCTTTTCACTAATGGCCTCTCAAATTGCGTTTCTTCTGGCAATGCTGAGATGTCTCTGCTGGAGTTCACTAGTGGGTTTGCTTGCCTCCTCTACCAAGACCTCCAACTCCATGGTTTCAAACTTCATGTTTGGTTTACGGCCATTCGGCTCTCCCAAACTCTCCATGGTGACAGCCGGTAGCACATGCAAAATCCTCATTTCACCTGCAAAAAGGGAGGACCACAGTTATCAACTGCGCATGCAGTCACAGTAGATCACTAATAGCACATGCAGTTTTTTAGTTTGCACACTCAGTTTAGCGCTCATTATGTGGGATATGAGTAGATCAGGCCCTTGGTGTATTAGAATTTGTACTCAGATGCTTTAACAATACCACCTACAAAACACATTTAAGTGAAAGTAGAGATTATAAAGACTTATCAAGTCAATTACAGTGACCTGAGTAAATGTTTAGTTGCTGTAGAAGTTGTCATGCATGATTGCATGAGAGGAGTGTTGGGCCAGTTCCTAAAAAATGTAATAATTTACTTAAAAAGTACTAATATTACTTAATACTCAGCATCCAACGTGAGCTTTTAATTTACTTTTAATAATAATAATAATAATAATAATAATAATAATAATAATAATAATAATAATGATAACTTTATTTGTATAGCACTTTTTAAAGACAGTGGTTTACAAAGTGCTTTGACATTCAGACAAGAACATACAGACGGCAATCACAAGAGCATTAAAGGAATTAAACAAAAAACAAAACAAAAGGCCCAGTTTAAATCAAGGCACTGTTACAGAAAAACACGTTATGTCGTAAGAACCCAGACAATACAAGAACCATGCAACATAAAATGAGACCGAAATAAATACAGTAAGAAAAAGTAAAGAGGATGTGAAAAAGACGATATTAGTAATTACAATAACATAGTAATAATGATAGCAGTGATAGAATAAAACAACAGACATAAGCAGGAGATAAAACAATGAAAAGACTAACAAGTTATTTATAAAAGGATTAAAAGTGGAACAAAAGTGAAGCATAATTAGACAAAATCTGAACTAAAAGTAAGTCATGGCATTAATATGAAGCATTGCATAGAAAATGTAAATAAAAAGGACTTAAAAGAGGTAGGAGGTAAAATGATAAGAGCAATACTGATAGAGAAAAGCTAAAAGACAGTAAAAAAAATAAAAAAATAAAAGAGATAAAACATAAAAAATAAAAGATAAAAGATATAAGATGGCATCACATAAAAGCAAGTCTGTAAAAGTGAGTTTTTAAAAGTGACTTAAAAGAAGCGACTAACTCTGCACGCCTTATCTCCTCTGGCAGGTCGTTCCAAAGTCGAGGAGCTCTGATGGAGAAAGCTCTGTCACCTTTAGTTTTGAGTCTCGACTTTGGAACAACCAGGAGACCTTCGCCAGAGGATCTAAGGCTGCCGGCCGGCTCATTTTAATGGGCTTATTTCTGATCTCGCAACAATGTTCTGTCCTTTTTTCATGAACACAACTCCTAAATACAGATCACATTTCAACTTGATTAAACTACCCCTCTTCCACCCCCAGCCTCCATGCTGTTTTTTCTTCTAGCAATAGCACACATAACCATGATAACAGCCCACCAAGGACGAAAGAAACTACGCATAACTCTGATTACCAATTGTAGCATTATGTATGTTACAGAATGTAATACCTTGAGCAATTAGTCACCATAAATATGATTTCAGTACTTAATTACCAATATTTGGTAAGTTACCCACAATTTGCAATAAGTTACTAATTACTTCTTTCATTTGAAAAAAGTAGTAATCTTTCTTCTTATTTTCCCCCTCTTCCTTTATATCAAAACACTTACTGTTTCTTCTCTGGCTCTCTGATTGTTTTACTGACAGGCCAGTCTGAATCAGAGAGCTAATCCTCAAAGCACTCACTGCCGGGCTACTTCAGTCTGACAACTTTTGTGTTGGCAAATGGTTTTGTTACTTCAACACTGAAAATCATAAAGAAAAATTAGCTATGATAAAACATTTTAATGCTGACAATATTTGGTGTTAATGGAAAAATTAGCAGAAATGATATAATATGAACAGCCCTTGTTAAATGGCATCACTATTAGGTCATGCACCAGCTATACTTTAAATTATTTTAGCAGATTCAGAAAGATTTTGAGGGTCAGTCACCTCACTTGTAAGTTCCTTAATACTTTTCCCACTTCAAAAAAAACTGATCTGCAACACTGTTAAAACATAATTTACAAAAATGTCCTCCTTTGCATTTTAATGAACATGAACTTAAGATAAATGAAAAAAAATGTAAATTTTTAAAAGTCCAGCTCACTCTTTCTCCCTCATCCACTATGCTGCAGTGAACTTATAAAGTTACTTGCTACAAACAAAACTAACTAGAAGTGCTCCCAGATCACAAACCTCTGCCAAGGCACTTCCAACATTATCAGGCAAGTTATTTTAAAAAATGTGGAAAACTGCTGATCTCACACTGTTCACAAATCCTTGAAAAAAAATTCCTGGATCCACATGCAGTTTTGGAACACCACCAAAGTCTTATCACTTCTCCCTTATGCCATGATCAACATTCTCTCAAAGTGTCATCAAAGTCTCTTGATACATTTCTGAGTTATCTTGCTAACAGACAAAGTAACATGCAAATGTCAGCAAAACACGACCTCCTTGGAGGAAGTGATTATGGTAGCAGCCCACCAAGGACAAAAAGTAACCAAGTAACACAAGGAGTTACCTTGATTAATAACCCATAATATTACTTTTCAGAAATTGCTCTGTGCTTTACAAGTTGCTCAAAAAAGTATCATCATTATCGTAATACACTACACGTAACCAGTTGCTGCCCAACACAGTTTATTACTAGCCTCACACTGATAGTCAAACTGTGTATTTCCCCTTAGTTTTCTAAATTTTACTGAGACTAATCTTTCTGCCTTTCTCTGTGTTTCTCCTGTTTTGTTTCAGGGGATGTATATCAAATCAACATATGATGGACTTCATGTCATCACAGGAACAACAGAGAATGTGAGTTTTTGTTTCTCTCAGTTTGTTGAAAACTTGAACCTCCAAGAACCACAAGTTATGGTTTTATATTTGCAATGACAAACGCTCTCGCACCCTTATTCATTTCCACTTAGTTCTTTATGTCTGTGTCCTTTACTATTTTCTGCTCCTGCAGTCTCCTGCAGACCAGTGTAAGAAGATCCACGCAGGGGATGAGGTGATTCAAGTCAACCACCAGACAGTGGTGAGTTGTCTTAAGCTCAACAAAAAGAGTCCCAGAAAATGTATTTTCCATGTGTTTTGGCTGCTAATACAAACTGCAAACTGCCCTTTGTTCTCCATTCTGTGCTATGTTGAGGAGATGTCAAGGTACATGATGTCTGCTGCCACCACCACTGCCACCATGGTGCTTCCTGTCCTGTGCCTGTGCCTGTGTCGCTATGTAGGCTAATTAGACCTGCTTCAGGAACAGATTATAGGACGATTGCTATAAGACCTTTGTTCGGTCCAGAGTGATTGTCAGCTCTCACTTTTCTGGAATTGGTTCCCATTGTTGAAGGAAAGCCCTGAAGGAGGCATTTGACTTGAAATGTGAACTCATGTTCCACTTACAGACTTGAATAAGTTGTATTTCTGCCCTCAACTCATCACATCAGAGGAAAGCACAAGAACTGGGCAGCCATTTTGAACAGAACAGCCTTGTGAGTGAATGTGATTGAGTGTGCCGTCTACGCCTGTTCTGTCAGCTCTGACACAAACGATTTGTTCCAGCATTCATTTGAGATTTCCAAAGGGGGAGAAAAGGTTTAATCTGTTTGGAGATGTCTTCTGTGGACTTTTTTCTATAAGTATTTCACCGTTCATCTTGATAGGTGATGCTCATGTGAAAGTGTGCATGTAGGCGCTGGGGAGCAGTGTTGATTGACGCATGAGGGAGACATGTGTTATCTCTCTCCCTCTCTCTCCTAGAGGGGACAGTGCAGATCGTACCCCGCCAGGCTCACAGCTCCAACCCCTCATTACTCCCACAGCTAGACCCTCATCGCTCTGATCCCTCACCCTGGGGGAAGAGATAAGCAGGGGGGAGACAGAGGTGTGTGTATGTGATGGGGACAGGGGGCTGAACCAGTCAGGGGATGCTGTGGAGTCACAGAGCTGGGAGAGTGGGGCGAGTAAGGGAGGAGGAAGCAAAGAGGCACTAAGAGAGAAGGGGAAGCTGATGAAAGAAAAAGGATGGAGGAGGCGGGGTAGAACTTTAACAGCTGAAGAGAGAAGATGGAATCCACTCTGCCATCAAACTCTCTGTCAACATCTCAGCTGATAAGTTTATCCAACCAGACTCCATATTCAAAATTAGATTAGTGTGAGAATGGAATAACAAATTCTATTACATTATAGAATCATCATGTAGACCTAACCCACGTATTTAGCTACAGAGCTGCCTTGATGTCTATGCATGAGCTTCTGTTTGAGAGCCACTTCAAAACAGGGCTTGCAGTTTTTAGCTCAGCTTCTCTTTTGGGGTAAAATGTGGAATTTGCTCAAAAACAAACTGATTGTTTGAAGAGGCAACATAATTATGTGGAGGTAATAGCATCTGGGAAAATAATGAAGACCGCTGGGACTGGAAAAAGCTCCTCAGCAGCAGTTTATGTTCTATTATTATTATTTTTGGTAGGTTTTCCTGTTTCTCTCTGTTATCTGCATATTTGCATAACAGAACATTTAAACCAGCTCAGATAGATTTGTGTTTGCTATTAATGCACACAGTGTGATGTCCACCACCGTGGAGGGTGTAACGAGAGATTGAAAAGTTTAGAATGATCAAGCAAAGCACAGTTCACTCATGGGACAATCAATCTATATTTTCCTAAAGCATTAATATGAAAAATTTAACTAATGCCGGGCTAAGACAAAAATATGTTCTGGGGACACAGCCTGAGATTTGGCAAGGAATGTGTTTAACATGATATGTCCTTGTAATGATTTTTTTTAGATTAGGGAAATAGGCTTGTTGAATCTCTGGAACAGCTGTTTTCAAACTTTTTTTTTTTTTCTCAAGGCAAGATTACTCTAAAATCTCAAGGCACATCATATACATACAGCTGGAAGATAGTCTTTTTGAAAGTGTTTATGCCCGTCTAATAGTGCCCTAAAAATTACTATTGATGTATTCATTTCATGAAGAATTTATTTGAAACTTTGTGAAATGTTATGAATTTAGTGTCACACTTTTCAACCTGAAACCTGAACAAGAGGTTAATTGTTTATTAGGAAGAACTAAAGCATTATAGTTTCCTTCATCTACTACTAGTTGTTTGGAGCTATAACCTGTGGTTATACAAATTCTCGACACACCACTGTACCTTCTCACACCATTTCAGAACCACTGCTCTTGAAGATGTGTAAAGATGTCGGTCTAACTTTGAATACTTGTCTGATATATGTAGCCTCTCGGAGGAACAGCTACTTTGAGGGGGCTTCTTATTCAGGCTGGGATTATTTTGACAGCATTTGAAGATACTTCCAGGATAAAGATTTCCTTTTCTCTTCCCTAGTTACTATTAACAGTCTGACAAGAATAGAGAGGCAAGATTTGAGTTTAGAAGTCATAACAACAAAAACAAATGTCAAACTGTCATGTTACACAGCTAGCCAAAAGCTAATTTATTGCCATACTGACACACCAGTATGGCTAATGCATTGACTGGCCCTTTGATAGGGGTGTGAAAATAACCTTTTAACCAATACATCGTGATGTGGACATAAATGATTCTGCATTAATGAATAGGGGCATGTAATTGATTTATCTAGCCAAGATTGCTGCCAGACTGCAGCATCAGTTTTGTTTCTGAGGAGGAAGTATACAAGTGTAGGTAGACAAGACCTATAAAATCCATTTATTTTGGTTTACAATGAAAACACATTTTTGGGACCTCATAATTATCTGACTGCTTGTATTGCAGCAATATGGAAAATAAGGGATGTTTGACCCACCATGATGTATCGTGATATTGAATTTAACTAAACTGTTGACTGAATAACAGTCATGAGACTAGGGAAGACACACAGCCCACATCAATTTATATTAAAACCTATCAGAAACCATATCCTGTCTCTTAAACCCAAAATATTCAATATTTATATGTAGAGATGGACTTTTGCTAAGTGTCAAACTACTTATATGTCATTAAAATCATTCATTAAGTAATTGTAAAATATGTTACTTTTGTTGCCATAGCTATAATCCTGTTCATTTGTTGCAATGGATGCTAAGGATAAGGGTCAGTGATTGTTAACTGTTTATAATAACGATACTTTTTTTATTCATCAACCAACAATGATCTGAACACTTACTGAAACTTTTATTCTCTGTTGTTTGGTGGAAAGACTGGACAGCAATACATTTGAAACACAACTGGTTTGAATTGGGGACAGCTTGTTTTAAAGGTCACATGATATGCAAAATACCTTTTTAAATGGTTTGAAGCAAAAAAGTGTGTGCATAGACTGTTCACATCCCCCACAATGTGAAAAAAAATCCTTCCTCTCCCCATTTTGTTTACTCTGTCTCTTTGAAAATATTTGCACAAACAGTCTTGTTTGAAAATGTCCCTAAATATGTCATTAGGGATTTAGCTCCTTGAGATGGGTGAAACTCCCTGAGCCAAGTTTTTGTTCATGTTCCAGTTAAAAGGTCATGTCTTAGCATGACTGTGCAGCCACAGTAAAAATAAGTGCACAGTGCATGGAATTTGAAGCCACATCAACTCCTTGAAAGGGGCATTGTCATTGTATCTAAATAAAATGAAATTAGTAAGCTAATTAGAAAGCTAGATAAACCCAGTTCTTAAGAATTTATACTTAAACAGGCTGGGCTGAGTAAGGCTGAAACAGGCATTTCTGGGCATGCCAAATTCCAATATCTGAGTGAATTTATGGGCAAGAAACTTCAAAAATATGTTCTGGGGACATCTGGGATGACTGTAAAGTTGTTGGGGGAGGAGGGGGTACATGAGGGGCCTCTGAATTGTTTAAAAGGCTTTTATTTGGTAATATTAACTTACAGTGACAGGAAAAGAAAAAAAATCATCCATTCAGAACTGAAACAGTGTTTTCTCTTCCTCAAAGTTACAATTAAACACACCATTATAAAATTTTATTCACATGCACCCAACAGTCTTGTGCTTGGACTCACCGTAACTTTGCCAACCTGATTGTATTAACATCTAAACAACAGGACTAATGACAAAGTTTAGGTGCATATTTCCCATCTGAGTCAAACAAATAAGTAGGGTAACTTTCCTGCAGCAGCTCAAGCCAATATATTGAGTCTGCTTGCTGCAACATCCAGGGTTGACTATCTTTTTTTCTCTTTCAAGTTCACAGTCAGAGGTGCCATATTTTGGTTGAATTTGACTCACAGTGTAGATGTGTTTGGAGCTTGAATGATTCCTCTTACAAGGGCTGATTGTTGTGCATCTGTGGTATGATGGATTGACCTCATGTTATTACTCTTTTAAAGAAGCCCCCTTCTAAAAAAGAGACAGAGAACGAGAGAGTCAACTAATGACTGGCATTAAATTTTGACCAGAAAGAGAGCAAATCCAGGTGTTTAACACAATAAGGTACACGGTACATCACGTGTTGTCACGTCATGTTTGAAGATCAGCCCTTCACCTTTTCCTCAGATATGCTACAGTTAACCTCTGTGATTGCGTCAGTCTAGTTGTATTAATGTGGGTTGTCCTGCTAAATTGTAGCCTTGTACACCCTGTTTGATTTTAGTAGACACATCCTAAAGTATTAGTTTACTTCCATGAAGCTCTTTTTGCCAGTGGACGCTGACTGAATCCAGACTTTTTGAACTTGCCAAAGACAACAAGAAACATGCCACAAAAGGCTGACACAGGCTGGTCATCATTATGTCAGGAATAAGGTCAGAGCAGTTCTCAGTGTGTGTTAGTGAGTGTGTGTAAGCATGCTGGCCTCTGCGGACACTTCTAGTAGCTGAGACCCATGTAGCCAATCAATGGGCTGACGAGTGCTGCGAGCTCTGGAGACAGGCTGGACGGAACACGAGGAAACACTGCAGTCAGCTCCTTTCTTACACTTTTACCATCCTGCTCTCTCCCTGTAGAACTTGAACATACTGACTAAGCTTTATTTTGGTATGACACTGTTTCAGACTTGTGAGACACTAAGGTGCAAAGTGGTGGTGTTAAACTGTAGTGTGTAAAGAAATATTGTTTGTGAAAGAATTGAATCTTGTTGCATTGGTACAGTTTCAGTGCATTAATCTGTAATTGTGCCTGAATCAGGCTGCAGAATATATTTGCCTTAACGTTTCTTTACAGTAAACCAAACCCTTATATTAATGAATTTATTGACTGTCTACAACAAAATGACAATATAGCTCATTCAGATTATACACAAATAGTATATAAGTTTCCTTGTAAATTCAGGTTTCTGTTAACATCATTTGTTGGAAGGCTTATTTTAAATCATGGACAGTTAATTCAAAAACAGTTTACACAGTGAAACACATAGTACAAATCTTTTGGTGGTAACCATACTTTTTTAATCTTACCTAAAAAGAGTATTGGACCATGTAAATGTTCAGCTCTGACAACAACGACATATTGCACCTAAATTTCAGCTGTTTAAAAAATAATGTTGTGTAATTCCATACAGAGAATATCTAATCAAAAATCTCATCTATGGTGAGGCTAATCTAAATGCTTCATGCAACTTGGAACCTTTACATCATCTCTCAGCTGTCTTTTGCTAAATTTCAAATAATACCCAAGGGTAGATAGAGCATTAATGGTGGGGATTGGTATTTAAGATGGTGGGTAACACAACCTTTGTGTGGTGGTTGGCAGTGACAGTTTAAGAGCTTACTGTATGTGCTCGGTGGTTTTCCTCGGAGAAGATGTGGAGATGAACAACATGAATCATGTTGGGAAGTGTGTTGTGGTGGCAGTCTGGTAGCCTGGTTTATGTGCTTCTCAGGTGGGCTGGCAACTGAAGAACCTGGTCAACGCTCTGAGAGAGGACCCATGTGGAGTCATCCTCACTTTGAAGAAAAGGCCCCAAAACACCCTGAGCTCCACACCAGCTCTGCTCAGGAACGTCCGTTGGAAACCACTGGGCCTGCAGGTAAACTAGCAACACATGGATGTTTTGTAGCAAGCTTTGTGACATGATACTCTCCAAACTCAACTGTTTTGCTAAAGTGATAAATTAATATTGATTTCTATCCAAACTTCTCTGTACCCTTGTACATACTGCTTGTTCTTACATTAAGGGAATGGAGGTAGACGTTTTTGTGTACAGTAAGATACAGTATGTTGCTCCTTTGACTTTATCTTTGACTCCCCATGAGTTTCTTCTCTTTGTTGCCCACACTCTCCTTCTTTCTACTGGCATTGTATAAAAGAAATGTATTTCAAGGAAACATGTTGAGTGACCTTGCATTTAGGGTTTCATCAAATCTCTTCCTTTGGCCTCTCTTCTCTCTTGCTTGATGGATTTTTGTCATGGCTCAAAGCCATTCACAAATGTGTTGATTGTTCTGCCATCATCAGTGGTGAACTAGAGCTTACCAAAAGCATGCATTTTAGACTCATATACATGAATCATTTCTGTGGTGTTATCTGGCCTGATTGTTCTGAGGTAGTGTGCAGTGTCACTGAAAGTTCTGATCTGATCTCTCACTCACACACTCACAGACCTAAACTTGGATTCATTTAAGCTTTGCCTTGATGAGCATCTCCCCTCCAAAGGAAAATAGAACTTAAATATCATACATGTCTAAAGGTTGTGAGGCTTGTTTGAATGGTTTACAGCTCAGAGCATGTATACAAATTTCACTGAAGGGCAAATACTTTGTAAATCCATCTCTAACTCAGCGCAATTTTTTTGAGTGGATTGAACATAGTTAAGCGAGGCAGACAGAGGAGTTAGGCGAGGGTTAATCTGATGCTGCCTGAGTGCTTTGTGCATCAGCGACTGTCATGGCTCTCCACATCTGTGAGCTCATAAATCCAATGTGTGTGGCTCTGTACATGTGCATCCATATTCACATGGGCCTCTGTGTTGTGATGAAAGTTTGGTAAAGATGATTTCTGTGATTGTCTAGAAACCCTTCAAACCGTGTAATAACCATAGAGCCTATTGCAACTTCATTACCATCTTTGTCTGTAATGAGGTTGCTGCTTTGTTGGATCAGCACTCTAAGTTGTTTCCATGAGCTTATTGTTACATTTACTGAGTGCAATGGCAGAGGATTTTGGGGGTGTTCTACCCTGATGGGCTGCTAAGACACAAACGCGCCGTTAGCGCCTAGACTATAGCGTAGAGATATCTGTGGGAGAAGAGAAGAAAGGAATGTTTTAGATTTGTTCTCTCTCAGAAAGACTGGAGCTTTTAATTATTCATAAGCAACTACAGGCAGCTCCACTGGCTCTGAAACAAGAGCCGCTACTCAGCAAATACTGGAGATAATGCACTAAATCCAAAATATCCTGTATGTGTGCATGTAGGTGTGTGTGTGTCTGGATGTGTGTGTGTGCACTGGAGCGGATATGTGTGCAGCTTTGTCTGTTCCTGTGTATCAAATCAAGCGTGTTTCTGTGCATGCGTGTGAAGGGATGCAGAGGGATGCATCAGTTATCTGTCTTGTTGCTCATATGAGAGGTGAAGGAACTGGGTCACTACACTCTGTTAGCTTGAACTTGACTACAAAATATATGTAAACACTAACAGAAAAAAACACATTCAAACAATAGTACACTCTTACCCTTTTAAGCCTCATTTTTGACAATAAATTGCATGTTTCCGAAGTTCAGCCCAAATGTGGCAAATGGCTGGATTATCACTAAATCCACAAAGGCAACAATCTATCTCAAAAATGATCCTGTGAATTCGGCTCCAAATCCCACTATGGCAACCTCTTTAGTTTATCTAAAAAAACAAAGCATATTGCTCTCTGTTTCCTTTTTTGTTTTCCTGTTTCTGTGCGTTTATGTTTTCATATGTGTGTTTTTTAAGGAATGAGTAAAAAGAGATTATTGTAAAAATGAGAATGCCAGGAATGCCTTTAATACATTTGTTGATGAATGCTGTGAAGCTGCATGAACCACACATGCAGGTCTGCTACCCTGCTCTCAAATCTGTGTGTGCAGGCACTCATGTCACATGTGCCTAAAGGCCTCTTCAGCTCTCACAGCACAGGTCACTTCACCGGTCACACGTGTAGTCTGTGGCCTCACTTATTAAAATCTATTATATGTTTTGATACATAAATAATTGCTCTCTGAAAGTGAGTGCTATTTTAGGCAATGGTAATGCATTATTAACAGCCCTGCTGAATGGGTGAGGGGTTATAGCATCTGACTGCTTACATAAAGTGAAGGATTTTTAATTTCTGTGCCCATTTAATGACTGCTGAGACAATTTGTGATATAAAGGAAAAATGTGCACAGTAAAAATACATAACTTAATTTTGGGCTTATATGAATCCAAAAATATCCAAAAAGCATTTCTTAACCCTAAATTGTCACCAATTTATCTGGTGGCAGTCTGGCAGAGGGTTTAACTTTATCTGACGGCAACAAAATATTATCAAAGCGTAACACTGTATCAAGGCGTCCATTTATAAAGAAAAAAACTACAAAGTGCTTGGTAAGAAAACATGGCCTGGTTTGACAACTTCAGAGTTTTGCAATTTCTTTGTTACTTATGTTTATGTAATTATAATGAAACTGTGAATTATTGTGCAACTGTATTCCTTGTGCGATGTAAATCACTTACATTCCAAAGTTTGTACTTTTGCATCATCAGTTTAACATTTCCTATGTTGTTATAACTTCTCTTTAGATTATGATAAATATATTGAATAAATTAATTTCAATAAACTGTTGTTTACAGAAGAAATTGCAAGTAATTACAAATCAGAAGTGCAGAAATGCCATTATCTGTTGTTTCTAACTAAAATAGACAGACATTTTTGTTAGCCTAATAAAATGAAACAGCCAGGATCTAGTGAGATTAATAATACATTCCTCAAGTACCTTGTTTTAAACATCATACATCCTTGTTTTATTTTTCTCCTGTCTTTTAATAACAAAAAAGTTTTGTAACTACCCTTTGATGCACAGCTTGGGTAGAAAATTATCCATGTCCATTTCTGTTATTTCATGTATTGCTGGGAGTTTCTATGATACTTACATCTTTGAAATAAATTATTTTTTCAATCATTATTCCAAATATTTATTAAATATCTTGTTTTTATTTGTCATATATCACATTTTTTTTTAATTTTTTTCTATATCACTCTATGAATAAGGACAGCATTTGTATTTCTACATCACGTTTACACATACAAGTCAGAAATGACCCATACTACTCACAGCTCAGCACAGCTCCCTTTGCACATCTGATACATCTAAGTATTATTTTACAGTTGTTGCAAAACTACCTTAAAAATCATTTGTTGACAGTTCTGAAAGATAGCTGTACACAAATTTTGATTTGGTTTTGGTTACCTTGAGGAAAAGAGGAAACAGGCAACTAAGAGCAGAGGAGCTGTCCATTTCACTGTGGTGCTGAAACAATCAGACTTTTAGCAACATTTTTTTCCATAATTACCTCATATCAACTCCACTATTGTTTGAGAATAAGGCAAGATATTGTGGTAGATTCGAAGGAGAAAGCTGCATTAGGCTTCTCATCAGTGAACCAAACCATGAGGCAAAAACTTAATGGCATGACTGCTCACTTGGCTCACCATGAATGTGTGTTCAGATTTTGAGATTTACCTGGCAGAAGTCTTTTCATGTCAGATCAGATCCAGACTTAAGCTCCGATGACTACATGCATTACCCAAAAATTATTGTTGCAGCTGTGTGCCAATTCTAAAACACATTAGAAAAGTTTATTTATAGTTGTATTGTAAATGTAGGAAAAATTCCTGAATTTTATATTCTTTCCCTCAAGTATTGATACAGTAATTGATTAATTAAACAACCTGTTTGTTTATTCATTAGTTCTTTTTCATTTTTTAAGCATATTAAAATGCCATAACATGGATGATTTTTCATGTTCAGCGATATATAATCCACAAATAATTACTCCTGAAATGCTGGTGCCTCAAAGCAAATAGTCAGCAGTAATTTAGTAAAGATAACACTTTGTTGTGCCTGCATTTGGACAAACAGTGCAGAATGGGCACAACTGTAAGTGCACTGACTGCACTGTCTATAGTTACACTCCTGGAAAAAGCACATCAGGCAGAGGAGAGAGGGATACTGAATAACTGCTGAATTCTTTTTAGCTGCTGCACCTGCAGGTTCTTATTATTGCACATACTGTCTTACTAACAAGTCTTTCTGTTGCAGTAAAATAGAATGGTGGATGAATAATTCATAACACCTGTGCTGTCCATCTATCAAAAGGAATGTTCCAATTAAAAAAAAAAAAAAATCCTATTTTACATCCAGAAAAAGGATTGTATAGTAAATATAATATAATAGTATAAATTTTATATTTTTATATCATTTATATCATTTTTAACAGGGCTGTCACTATGTACTGGTATAGAGAATAATAATAATAATAATAATAATAATAATAATAATTATAGTAATCATCATCATCATCATCATCATCATCATCATCATCATATTAAGCCAGCCACATTGACGTGCAATCAGAAACAGTGCAACTAAGGGATTTCTTTGACACAAACAGCAGAGAGAAGAAGACACACAACCATACACACACGAACACACCCCCACATACATCACAAGGTACAGGGTACATGTTTCCTCCTCTGCATGTTAGATACCTGTGAATAAAATCTCTGTAAATGTTGTTGCTTTGCTGAGTGTCATTGTCCATTCATAGACATAGATGTGCTCTGACATGTCAATGCATAATGGCTCAATCCAGGGTTGCAGCCATTTTATTTCTGTTTGAACTGCTAGTGCAATGGACTAGATGTGTGTTTAAACTGAGGTCTTGCATGTTGAAGTCTGAATGATTCAAAGAAGCTGCCAATAATGTCAAAGTTGTTGGCTGTAGTATGTGAAGTAGCATTATGACAAACATGACACAGCCATAGGGATTTTTAAAGTAAAGTCTATTAACCATTTTGGGTGAATGCTTTTATTTTGAAATCATTTCAACAAAAAGCAGTAAACTGTGTTTTTGGTGGCAGTTTGAATGTCTAATGTCCTGCTAAATGCAGTTTCCTTTGCTTCTAATGTTGATAAAAGGGCCTTGGGGTGCAGAAGAAGATGACACCTTTTACTAAACTAAGAAATGTGCCATCTCTTTGAAAAAATGCCCCTTTAAACTTTTTTTTGTTTGTTTTTTTACTTCCTTGGGTTTATTATGTAATAACAATACAGCCTCCACCTACATGTGTGTTTCTGCTCAACACAGACAGACACCATGACTGTTTTTTTTCATTGGCATTTTTTGCCTTTATTGATAGGAGAGAGAAACAGTGGATAGGTTTGTGAAGGGGGTCCATAGAGGACACTCTGCAAATTGGCCACAGGCTGGATTTGAACCCGGGCCAGCAGAAGAATATATATGGGTCGTGCTTGGTTGCTTACCACTCCACCAAACCAGCCCCCCACCATGACTTTTTTCATACCTGCTTTGTGTTCTGTAACCCCCTTTCCAGTCTATGATGAGGCATAGTTTGGTATAGTTTATCACATCGTCCCATAGCCGTCCTGCCCCCTCTGCTGCATCTGATCCTTTACAGAGACAAAATTTTCCATTTTTTAATTCATCTTAAATCGGTGACTTGCTTAATAGACACCCAAAACATGATGTAAACGGTCAAGCACACAAGAACATGGGACCTTTAACGTGGAGATAAATAAACCACCATATCAGTTAAAGATACAACAGATACAGCTGGAATCAAAGACTAATAAAAACATATCTGTGATGTTTGCATGTTGTTGCAAAGTCATGGGCTTGTTTTTAGGGGTAAGAAGGGATTGTAGCTCCTCAAAATGCACTATTTGATGCTCAATCTCTTTTAATTTCATTATACTGTGAATACAGTGATTAATTGATATAATATTATTACTGCAGAGGCAAAATCGAAATATATTCAGAACTGAATAAATGCAGAAAATAAATATAATTATTATTTTGTACTTATTCTTTTGGCATAGTTAAGGTTGCAGACAGTCTCTACACCTCCCTATGCAGTATTTTAGATTAGATTTAGATTTAGATTTATTGATCCCCGGAGGGAAATTCATCTCCACTGACTGTACGTTACAAAGGAACAACATTGTATCTCACATACAACGATAACAGTGAACAGCATACAGTCAACATAACAGTGAAAGACAGCAACAATAACAGTACAGTGACAGACGGACAGATCAGCGGGGCCTGCTGTTCAAGGCGGCTATGGCTGCAGGGATCAAGCTTTTCCCAAGGCGAGCCCTTCTAAACTTGATAGATCTAGTCAGTGCTGTTGCAGCAGAGCGTGCGCCATCTTTTAAGTATTTATGTCAAAGCAGAGACATAAAATAAGGCTGTAGATTAAGTTGACATACTGATTATTTTGTAGTTTACCATAAATATTGCAATAATATAACTATTGTGATTTTTTAGGCCATGGAAATCATGAGCTGAAAATCTTACATTGTGACAGCCCTAATTGTAACATTGCAATTTAATCATCCATGCTTGCTCAAAGAGTGTTTGAAGAGTTAAATGTTATGTTAGGCAGTGCGAGTGTGAAATCTTTTAGCATGTGTGTTTTTAAAGTAATGGAAAGAGGGCCACTTGTGTTGGCAGGGTTTCAGTGCTACATTTTAAGGTAGTTTGAAGTGGACGCAGCAGGGGTCAGATGGTTTAAGTGCTGCTTAAACAGACTGGATTTTCCCCTGCTGTGGTGGTCTTGTCTCTTTCTATTTCAGCATCCCCCCTTCCCCCCTTTTCCATGCAGGCAGCAGTGGGCCGTAATCACTAAATTACTGTTTTCACTCTCAGCTCCAGTCACCACACAGCACAGCTCCCCCACCTCACTTTCCCTCTCCTGCACTCTCTCTCTCTTTGTCCTATTTCCTTTGCTCTCCTTCTTTTCTTTCATGTCCCTCTCTTTCTAGCCAGTCTTCATTATTTATTGTGTGGCTGTCTTACTGTAAGCTGTCTTCAAAAGAGGAAAATTGTGAAAAATAGAGAGATGAAGATGGAGACTGGGTATGGGAAGGGTGGGGGGATTAAAAGTTTGGAATATGGCATGAATTTGCCTAATGCACCACTGATGAAATGATGAAATATTGGGCTTCCTTAATGAGGACTCTGCCCGCCTCACCATTACTCAGACTTCGAATCTGTTTATTTATTCTGTCCACACTCGCATCTCTTTTCTTAAATGGAGCTTCCTCCTCAGACAAGCACTAAAACATCCCATTTTTCAAAATCTGAAAAGCTCTTCCACTGGGAGGAATCTCTTGGCACAATTTCCATTTGTCACTCCAGCTGTTCTGACTAAAAACAACCATGATTCACTTGAAATTTGGATGTAGCATCCATGACATCAGAGGCAAGGCATCCTGTTCTCATGAAGGACTTGTTGACAAATGAAAGTGTGTGTCCTTGAGGCAAGCTGAGGTAGAGAGAGGAGGCCACGCTAGCTTTCCATCGTCCTATCATTCTCCTGTAGCGTCAGCGAGGGGAGAGGGCTGATGATAGAGGAAGAGCGAGAGGAGGAGAGGAAAAGAGAGGAGAGGAGAGGTTGTCATGGGAACAGACATGGAGAGCCCTGTGTGAGTGAAGCGAGTTGAGACAAAATGACAGAATAGCAAAGTGATTGAATGTGGGAGAGGCTGCACAGTCAGACAGATACAAAAAAGACAACATACAAAAACATAGCAACTCATTGGAAACAACTCTTGTTTGTGATTCAATGTTTAAACAAGTACAAGAGAAATCACAAATAAAAGGCTCTCTTTCCTTGTAACATCATAAACTGTGTGTTGTTTGTTTTCTGCCAGGCAGAGAAAGGAGCCCCTAACCATTCTCCAATTAAAACTGAGGTAAAAGATAATAAGACATGCATTTTCTCTCCTTGTTTCTTTCCTCCCTTTCCTTTAGCCTGTGCCTACCAGCCCAACCAGCACCTCCCCAACACCCGGTGGACCACTTGGGATGTCCAAGATGGACGCCCCCAGCATGCAGGACGTCTATATCCTCTCCCCTGTCTCTGGACTCTACAGCACCAGGTCAGACACTTCCACAAACAGATGTTTGATGGTGGTGATTACATTGATTATCATGATCCTCTTGATGACAGTGATGATGGGGCTGCTGACAGAGATGATGACAACTCTGCTCTCCTCAGGGAGGAGATGGGTCTGATGTCATGCGACGACATAAGCCGCTACAGTGTGAGCTCGCAGTCCGGCTCCAAAGGCTCAGAGGCTGTCAGCTATTACCTGGACCAGGACAGTGGTCAGTTCTTTTCACTGCTGGAGGGAGATGGACCCCCTGGACCTGACTACGACAGGGGTCGCAACACAGGGGTCCGCAGGCGTGACAAGACCCCCACCCATGGTATGATGAGGAACACACTCCTGCAGTTTGTGGGAGCTGTAAATGTCCTAGTCTTTATATTATTTATTGAACAGCATGCTTTTTGTCACCTTATTTCACCTTTGTTCTCCAACTCCTTCTGTGTTCATCACTTGCTCCATGGCTCCACCTCTTTGAGTTTTATGTTGCGTCACACGTCCTTAAAAAAACACTGAACGAATGCCAAAGGGTCAGTCCAAAAACAATGTTTCCAGCTCCCTGTCTGCCCTACCACCTGTGTCAACTTTGTTCAAGACAGCTTCAAAGACATCCTGTGCCTTCGAGGAGACTCTCATGGGGCCTATGATGTGCGAAGTAAGGGCCTTGTGATTAGCCAATGAACTGAAAAATAAAGGTCCCTAATGTATGCACGGTGCAAAGTGTTTTGACATCATGCATGGGTGTCTTCTCTACTCCATGCTTGCCTAATATTCCCTTGAGCACATTATTAAAGATATATAAACACTAATGACTGTCACTGAAAATTATGCTCACAGATAACAAAACAGGCTGTCTAGTGTGTTACGCATGCAATAGAGTACGGAACCAGTGTATCCTGCAGGAAAAATGAACAGATTGCCTTGTTGGTCTTGTTGGCTCATGTGCACAGTAGAAGTGAACACAAAGACTTAGAAAATAATGAGTCAGCCTTTTGGTTAATCAAAACTCAACATGCTTAAGCAGTCCAGCTCTGACCCTTTTTCCACTCACTTACTTTTCTCTAAATGATGAATTCATCCTGCAGTATCCTGCATCACCTATTCTCCATGTTGTAAGAACAACTACTGCAGTGGTTCTCAACCTGTGGGTCGAGACTCAAAAGTGGGTCACAGAGCTGTTTTCAGTGGACAGTGTATAAATCAGGTAAAAATGTGGCAAATATATCTTCAATATATGGAAGCCCTAAGCGGACAACATCCCTATATTTCATTTTACTCTTTTAACTAATATGCAACAAGTACATATTAGTTGTTCTCTCAGAATCTTGACATATCCTGTCATCTTAGGATAAGAAACAGGGTTCTCCTGTGATAAACTTTTGACTTGAGACATGTAGAAAACAACCAACATTTAAATGTTATGATGGGGAACATAGTGAGTAAGATTCACAGGTGTATGTTCTCCCAGGGCTCTTGTTATTATTTAATGTTTTTAACTTTTTTTTTGTCCTGTCCTTTTGCTCAAAAATATATATTTTCTTCCATCTGAGGTCCAAACTGCAACATATTTTCATCAAACAAATTAAAGTGGTTGATCGTTTTGAGATTTGGGTCATGATGACTTTTAAGATGGTGATTGTTTCTCCAACAATATTGAGTTGTGCAGACAGACAGGTAAGGTGGGAGTGACTCACCATTATTAGTGGCACCATCACATGCTGGCTAAATGTCAGTACTGGATTATTATGTTACAATGTTGTCTCTTAAAGATTGCATCTTTAAAGTAGGTATAATAGAGTATATTGGATAGCATATATTTACTGTAACACATGTAGCTTTTTAAACCCACTGAACTGTGGGTATTTGCCAGCCCTGCAAATTATTTTAAGCTATTTCAATATCTTAAAATACAATTTCAACATCAATCAATATTTAATTATTTATTTTAAACAAATGTTTGTTTTTTTTAGTCCAAGATATTACTACTCAAATTTTTATTCATTTTGCTTAAACCCATTCAAGAATTGTTGGGAGGTATAAAATAACTTATTTCATATTAAATGTTGCCCCTAGAATACTATTTAATCAAACCCCACAGCCTTTCCAAAGAATGACACATGAAGAGCCGTGTCAGCTCAGACTTGAGCTGGCACAAGAATCACTTTACAGTTTATTTTTATGTTATTGTTTGTTCTATATGTTAGTGGAATATTGGTTCTAAACTAGTCAAGTTTGTGGCTTAAATTGAACCAAGTGGAGTTTGTATGATGGCCATGTCAGGTTAATATGACATGCAGACTAGAGGAACATGTAACCACAAACATGTAGTACATGCCTTAAAAAGTGGACTGAAGGATGGTGGTGTCAGCACTACCACACGATGCACAGGCTGCTGATCAATATGACAAATTTACCCACAGATGCTGTGATCACACTCAGTCTGAAACCCCAACAAAGCTCATCTCTATGATGATTCTGTCTGACAGTCTGAATTTCAAGGCATGTTCATTTAAACATGGCCAGATACATCTCTATTTCAATAATTGCAGAGGCCTAGACATTTTAACTTTAATAAATGTAAAAAGAAAATCTGGCTATATCACCACTTGATGAGGCCAAGTTACCTTACCGTGCATTACATAGTTGCCCCTTGGAAGTTTCCTACTCCTCCCCCCTCACCTGCACACACTTTGTCTCGCCTGTCCCTCCCTCCAGCTGTCTCCCACGCTGTCTCTCAGTCAACGCCCTCCTGCGTCCCCTCACTTTCTACCCCCTTAGCAGACTCTCTGATTCCTGATTGGTCCTTCCAGGTGATCTCAGGCCTGTTTCCATGCCCCCTGAATATAACTGGATGGCTGAGCCCAAGGAACCCAGCATGGGCAAGAGAGGGAGCCGAGGTACACACTCACACAAACATTTATATGCTGAAAAGCCCCTTACACATTTTAACAAAAAATAGTGAAGCACGGATCTTTGCTTTGCTCCATACTCTGCTCAACACATTTCAGCTCATCCTCTGGTTATCCATGGTGGTGTGGTTTTGTAAGGATACATATCATGCCAGGTATGTATCTGGCAAAGTGACGAGTACACATAAATGCAAAGGCTTTGCATTTATAATGGTGCTCTGGAAATTAGGGTATTTCTTTTTGACTAATTCTAACCAGCCTCAAGGTTTTGCATCAAGACTTGATCTGTATTCAACTGTGGTTTCTCCACTCTTCCATCAGAAAGTCCATGAATAACATTAAGGCACAATACTACTGTCAGGCATCTCTGCCTCTCTCCTGCTTTCTCTTTTCTCTAAGTCACTTCATAGTCTTTCAAATTTAACATATGAACAATGAAGAAATCATGTGCAAAGCATTTTTCTCTCCAGGGCTGAAGAGGGATAAAACTTTCTGTAACTGACAGGATTTAGTAGAAGTGACCTCCAAATCAGCATAATCATTGCAAACGGATTAGCTGTATGTCTCTCGATGTGGATCCATATCAGATCAGCACTTTTATCCCTTTCCACTGGGTTTTTATCTATGAAGGTCCATTCATCTGTTTCTACTCTGCAGTTCTGCCCAGACTCCACACTGGTATCAAACCCCTCAGTGGTTTGTTGAGTCCATCTACCCTCTAACTGCTTCATCCCTCTGACTTTTCCACAACCCCCTAGATTCAGACAACTCCCTGTTGAGGTACCTCAGCGATGACAAGATCCTAGTGATAGAGGAGGAGCCCGAGGGTCCTGGAAGGGAGAGCCGGAGGGACTCTACCAGACGCTCAAGGCGCAAGAGCCGCAATCCCAGCAGCCCCAGCTTTCCAATTAGCCCATCTATGCTATCCTCTACACTGCGCCTAGACCAGCCACCTGATGCTTTGCCGGTATGTACACAGAGTTCTCAAATTTCTTCTGATATACCATATGGAGTTGGTTTTAACAAGGTCTGCTTCAAGTGTTGTTATGTCTTTGACTTTTCCTCTATCATCTTTGAACCATACTTATATATAATCTTCTCTGTTTTGGCTATATAAACGTTACCATACAAAGTCAAAAGAAGTAATGCTGATCATTGTTTCCCTTCAAGGCTTTACAGACTGTCTTTACATAAAGAAGACAGTCACCAAGATCCTCCCTCCAACCTATTTAGCATTGCAGTAAACTAAAAGGACTCCATAGTTAAAATTAAATTATGGATATGTTTTGGAATAAGAAAGTTCTAATTAGGGACCAACTTTGTCTAAAGGCAGTCTTGCTTTGTATTTGAAGCCATGTGTTGGTGGCTTGGTCTGGTAGTATGCTCTGCTATCAATCATAAGGTCAAGGCTTCAAGCCTAGCTTGAGCTGTCGCATACTAATGTGTCTTTGGGCAAGACATTTTACCTCAGGTTAACTCACTGTTCCATCAGAGGCATGAAAATGGGTATTAAAGGTCGTGCTTTGGATGGGTGAACTATACTAGTGGTCTTGCTAAACAGAAACTCAACACCATCAATGAGTGATGTGAGAGGCGGTTTTGAAGGGATAGATGTGACCTGGGGTGTAAAAGCCCTTTGCAAGAAACAAAAAAAGCAGTCATAAGGACCAAATAATCACTATATATGCTCAAGGCCATTTCCCACTTAACCACATGCACCTGCAATTGACAAATAATACGAACATTTGAACCCTGATGTATTGGTGAAAGTCTCTACAGGATGATGTTTAATAAGTGCAAAGAGAAGTTCCTCATTAGATAAGAGCTTACTTTTTGGACTAATGGAGTATAAGCAATAGTCGTTCATCATTGTTCCTCTGTATGACAGTGCTCTTCTATGCACAAAAAGAGTCCACAGAATCTGAACTTCTCCCCCTTTCTCTGTTTACTGTGCCAGTAGCTGCTTGAAAAGGGCATGTTCCCCTGGCATTTTCAAAAAGACCTACCACTGTGATGTTCTACAATTTTTTCATCACTAGTTTAAGCCCATTGGATAGTGGTTGCAATCTCAATAAGCATGGACTGTAAACAGACTGCAGAGTTGCTGAAAACAAGGTGCTGGCCACACAGAATTAACTTATCACCACAGAGCAAGCAGACCGACCAATCAAAGCAGAATAAAGCTGCTTTTCCACAAAACAATTTGGTTAAAGTCAAAAAGGGAGAAAAGGTACCCAAACTGCTGACCCGTGCCTTCCCAATTTTTGGTAATTTTTTTTTTTTTGGTCTCTGATGGCGAGAGACTGCAGGATCTGGGCTATTCAGTATCAGAACACTAATGGTTATTTTAAAAATTAGTGATTGTGAACATACTCTAGTAGTCATCAAAATCAAATATATGATACCAAGTTGTGGTGAAATTAGGGCTGTTTAGGGTATTCCTAGCCCTTTTCACATATACAACCCTGAAATTACCTAAAAAATATTGCCATAACTAATCCAAAAAATTCTCCAACTAGCTAGTTCACACGTGATCCCTCCAATGGGAAGTTTTGCTGCAGTTTGTATGACAGTCAATGAAGAGGTGGTGGGCTGGAGAAAATACTGAGCTGCCAGCAGGTAATTTAAGGGTAAAGTGTGGGTTAAAACCCTGCCGAATGCATTTCCACAGAAAGCTGTCCGGGATAAATTTAGGAAATTATAGGGTTCTTCTGCCATGGTGGTTTGGGTTCCTGTGTGCTGAATAGGTCATATTGTTCACATGGTCACAGATCACTGATTCTTGAATTTGTGTTTATGTGTCTGTGTTTAAGTATTTATATATGTCAGGTAGAGGAGACAAAGGAGAGTAAGGATGGTCAGTGTCTTCATCCAGCTGCCAGCTTCACAGATTATGAGAATGACACTGACACGCCCCTTTGTATTTTCTCATGCATTCACACACACAGGCACAGGCAGTCTAACACGCACAAAGGGTGCATTTGTATGCTGGGTATCCATCTCACGACTCATCCTAACTCATCCTATTATCCCCATCTCCTCAGACATGGCTGGGTCTAAATAGGAGTTTATTTTGGACGAACACACACATAGACACACACAAAAACACGCACCCCTGTGAGCAGGTGTATGACTCAGCATCAGCCAGACCAATTACAAGCCCAACTGACAGACTGTGCTTAAAACACAATGCAGGCAAAGACACACATGCATACACAGTGAGCTAACAGCTAAGCTAACACAGCCATCTCTTAGTCTCTCAGCTGTGTGCTCATCATGATGGTGACTCATATCTACTTGGTGACACATGAAGTACACTATTGAAAAGTGACATTGAAAAGTAACTATGATATCATCCCAAGAAACACAATGCAAGTTGTTACTTGCATAGTGCAGACAATACAAAACATGGGTATGCTACAATACAAATGATGCATTCCATTTACCTCAGAACTCGGAGGTGGGCAGTGGGAATGACGTCACATAGTTACACAGTTAAACACATTCCAGCGACCAGTTGGTAAGTCAGGGTACCTGAAGATTGTCTGACTTCCCTGTAGAAAATTCTGACCAAAGGGGGCATTTCCAGTGACATATCTAATTTGCAACTTAGACAATCCAACTCCTAAGATCAAACAGAGTGCACCAAAAACCCCACCCCTCTATTAACTGGAAGGACTTCACTTCTTGTTATCATCTGAATGTGTCAAGCATTTCTTTTTCCATCACACTTGATTACATTTAAGTAACCACTAAATGTAGAGTGTACTCAGGGAAAACTGATGTATTTGAGATGGATCATATCATGTATGAGATTTTTAATTAACAGACAGTCTGTCCCTTTGACTATATTTGTGATGTTGTATGTTTGTCTTGTAATTCAATGTAAATTTCATGTTTTGTTTATCTGTCTTCTTGCTGCTGCCTGTTATCGTTGTTTTATGGACTTAATGTCTTTTAAGATTGTACATACCTGTACAAATGCATTACATCAACCTGCCGGGGACTATTGATGGAAATTAGCCTGTGGCTATAATCTGGCACATTTACATGCCTATGTTCATTAATGTGCACTGTCCTCTATCTTAATAAATAAAATAAAAAATATACATTCAGACATCTTTTATTCCACTTAATCCATGCTAAATTGCAGGGAACTGTTGTCTGAACAGATCAGCAGCCAATTCCAGGGCTGATATATAAAGAAAGTTCCCATGCATGTAAAGGGAGAAACATGCAAACTCACCACAGTAAAATTGCCAGTGATCTAGTAGCGTTCTTGCTATAAAGCAACATCACTGCACCACTGTTCATGGCCCTTTCACCAAAATGTATTAAAAAAGTAGCACTTTGTCTTTAGTCTTACCTATTTAATCACAATTTTTATTGTTTCATGTTTTATTACTTTTTGTAATACATTATTGATCCCCAATGAGGAGATGTTATGGAATGTACACAGTCGCGTAGGCCAGGGTAACACTTGGACAAGCACAAATAGGATCCTATGGACAAACGCTATTAGTAAGCTGTCAGAGTGAAGGGCTGCACATAAGAATACCCATGCAGGTGTTTCTTGCCTAGCTTGAGGGTTACATTTCTGCCTTCCCCCTGGCTGGATGGCAAAAGACACTAGTTACTGATCTATTATGAATACATAATCTTCCTGCTATAAACTGTAATTGACAAATTCAGCCACAGTTCTCTCCTGCTTTGTAGTGGACTTTACAAAGCTTCAGATGCCAGGATTAGATGTCTGCTAGTCATATTAGGAAATGCATTCCACAAAATGTTTCACAGATGCACTGAATAGGCTAGCTATTGCCAGTGGGATACTTTTTATAGTTGACTTGAAGAATTTAAGAATGCCTCTTTGTGTAGTTTTTATGACTAGTAGGCATGATAAAGAGGTCATTTTCTGCTTTTGTGAGTTTATATGCCTTTAGTGTGTTTAACATATATCCTCAGCTTGTGAGAGTGTTTCAGTGAACAAGAAAAAAGTCCCCCTCTTAGAAGCACCAGTAACTACCTGAAACGCTTCCCCTTGAATAGATTTACCAGTGTGACCTCATAAGCCCATTAGCTGATGGTGAGTCCATTGCACAGTGCAGACAGAAGAATGCAGAGTTGTTTACAGCATGGCACCAAGCAGCTCTGAATTGACCAATTACAAGAGTTGAACTTTCAACCAATCAGTGTGGACTGGGCTCATATGAGAGGGAGCCCTAAAGGGACAGAAGCTCCAACAGAGCTTGTCATACAGCTAGAGAATACAGCACTTAAGTAAGACAGTTTTTGAACACTAATGAACTTGATTTAAGGCTAAATGTTTTTACAAACTTTAAGAAGAAGTATTTTCAGGTACAGCTACATGGCTTTTGTAAACTTTGATGTCACTGCCTGTATATCTAAAGACTGTTAATTTAGTCTGGTTGTGCTAGTTTCTCTGTTTATGACCACCCTTGGGATTACTCAGTTATGGTCAGACACGGTTCATGAGGATTCACACCAAAGCAGCTGGTTGTTCAGAGCAGGGCTGAAACAGAGGAGTTATTGGTATGCCAAAGTCCATTCTAAGGTAATGTGTAAGCAGGGAAGTTCAATAATAATTTCAGGGGACATCTGGGATAAGTGTGAACTTGTTGAAGACAAGTAATATATATGTGCCTTTTAAAAGTAATTGATCAACTTAACTTGACATCATTTTTATGATATCAAATATTAAATGTCTTAAATGATGTGAATAATGTGTCAAACTACAGCTGATCACAGAAACAAAATTTATGAACACTTATGGGGTATCATATAGATTTCTTTGATCAATCAATCAATCAAACTTTATTTGTGAAGTACTTTTCATACAGGATTTTGTAGCACAAAGTGCTACAATATATCCCTTTACTTTCATAACCATTTACATGCAACTGACATATCAGTAATAGCAACTTGGGGTCAAGTGTCTTGCCCAGTGACATTTCGACATGTGACAGCCAGAACTGGGCTCGAGCCGCAACCTTCCAAATGATGGTGGACCGAACTACCAGACGAAGCCACCAATGCCACTGTACAAAAAGAAATCACACTGAACAGGAAGGTTACTACCAGGCTTAACCATGTGGATGTTATTCTGTTAGAGACTTCACTGACTTTAGTCTTTTTTTCCTTCTATCTGTCAGCGAGGTGCAGACACGCTACGAGCAGACACGACAGACAGGTGAGTTTGTGTTTTTACTACAGGCTTGAGGTTGAAAAATCTGTTTGTGGGTAAATACAATCATGTCTGTCCTCCTGCAGGTATTCTGGCTCAGGAAGCTCAGGAGGGGCCTCCATGAGGAAGGTAAAGGAGCAGACATGGCTATTAAGGCTGTCTTTGTATTTTTGAGTGTAATATAATAAATACATAATACATCTATTTTTTAAAATATTGTTTTTTTTACATTATATCTTAGTTTGAATCAATTTTATCCAAGCAAAAATGTTTTATTCACACCAACACTCTATTCCAACCCCATATAATGGGGTTGGATACCCAAATGGATACCCAAGGTTCAATTCATTCAGGGCTGTTGTAATTAATAGATAGTAGCCATATGAGGTAAATTGGTTTTCATATTTAGGTTACTGTGACACAGGAAGTAGTTATACCTGGTAACCAAAACTCTTCTCCACGGAAGCTATTGTTTCAGATTGTCATATGTAAAAATCAAGCTGATACAGTTCATGACTTTCTAACATCACAGCAATTTGAGTCTAAGCCTTCAGATCTTCATCATAGATGCAGCTGGGTCACTTCCCAGCTGAAAACAATTTTATCATTTGTGATCTGCTTGTTATCCTCTCTGCTTTGTTCTCGATAAAACAAAAAACATTGGCTGAAGAGATTAATTAAACCCACTGCACCCTCTCTTTGTGCACCAACACTGAGCTTTTTTAGGGTGCTTGAGCTAATGTGTTTTTTTTCTCTTTCCTTCCTCTCTAGTCTTTCCATTACACATCTCTAAGAACAAAAACCAAAAAGCGAAGTAAAGGTAACATTGCTTATCCATTTCTCTTTGTCTCCTCATCAACATGATATCATTAATTCGTCAGTGTACTTACATTGTTGGTGGTCACTCCAGAAGGAGCAAATCCTTACCCTGAAATGTATTTTGAACAAAATATGTGAACTTGGAAGACGAGTGTGATGGAGTGTTGTGTGGCTGAAAAAGCATGACAGGGCATTAAACTATCAGAGGGCGATTTGAGCAGTTGCAGCAATTTAACACCTTTTTTTTCACATGAAAAACAAGAATCACAGTTCTCAATACAAACAACAGAAATGCACACAATGGTGCAATAAAACTTCAATAAATCATTTTCAGATTTTCTTCCATCACTGGTCACAGATAATGCTCAGTATTTAACGTTGTCACTGATTCAAAGCACATCAAATAGGTTTTCAGATATGTTTAACTTAAAGAGGTAAACTAGTTTACATCAGACACTTATTTTAGTCAAGGGTGTCCTGATGTTAGCTACTTAAAACAACTCCAGGCATTTAGATACAGTCTGTTAGACCCAGCTGAAGCCACACATAATGTAGAGTATACTTTACTTTCTATGACTTGTCGTAAAAACCCCTTCCAGAGTTTACATCTTTCTTTCCACCCTCTGAAGGTTCCCTCACCAGTGCCAGTCGAAGAAGAATATCCTGTAAGGACCTAGGACATGGTGACTGTGAGGGCTGGCTGTGGAAGAAGAAGGATGCAAAAGGTTACTTCACCCAAAAATGGAGAAAGTACTGGTTTATCCTCAAAGAGTCCTGCCTCTACTGGTACACCAACCAAAATGTAAGGAATCACATGTCTAATAGGTCAAAACTCCTACAGTTAGGCAAGCTCATTAGTAATTATTAAATACTTACGAAAACATAATTTTATAAGACCATATTATTTAGATATTAAGCCATTTAATGCCAGTTTCCTCCCTAGTTGATGCTCATTAACTCTACGTAAGGAAGTTGTAAATCAGTCATGGTCTGTATAAGTAATGCCATTGGGGAGAAGCAGTATTAAATATGAAGTTACTCTAATTATTCACAGTAAAATGGTGTTCTTCATGAAACAAATGTTAGTATTAGGGTCACAGTTCTCACTATGAACTAGCTGCTTTTTGGGAAGCTAATTAGCAGTCCTCTGGCTCCTTATGAATCATTATTAAGTGATTGTTAGTACATCCCACATGGCCATAATAATAAGCCAATAAACCAATAACTGAGAGTGTTCCCTTTATACCCCGTAAAGATTAAGTTAAAAGTTATCTTAATTAGTTTTACTTAGTTTGTCCCTCAAAAGGTAGTTGTGCCACAAGAATAATTATTCTCTCAAAATTATTCTAGAGAAAAATGGTCTGTTTACATAACACATATAGTCTGCTAGTCTTAATTATGTCTAAATAACTAATTATTCAGTCGGGTTTTTTTTTATTTCCGTATGTTTTATGGTCTATTAATGTAAAACAATTCCCCAATTTGCAGTTGATATAAGGAGGAGAGTATTTGAGGAAAACCCCACTAATTGTAATGTGCATGAAGGATAAGGTACTAATAACATTTGATAATCAACCAGTATGCTGCTAATACGCAATCTGCTAAAACAAAGGGTTACCAAAGATGTTATATTATTCATGGTTGTGAATTTGCTGTGTGATTAACAAGAGTGAATGTACTACAGAGTTACTTATTAATAAGGCCTTACTTTAAATCACGGATCATATTCTGATTAAAAAGACTTAACTGTAGATATCATCCTACCAGCTATAAACTTTGGTTATGTATAATTTAATGATAATTAGCACTAAGTGATAACTAATAACTAGCCAGTTTGTTACAAATTAATATGTCAACAAGAAGGTAGTTACTGGTATATCTACACGGAAAAAGAGCCTCAAGATTTAGGCTCTATACTTAAGTCATATGACATTTTTTGTCAGATACTGTCAAAAGTGCGTCTGGAAAGACTTAACATTCATTTAAAATGAAGATAAAAGCTTTAAAGTACTTGAAAAAAATCTAAAGAATGCAACCGTTTGAGAAGACTGATAAGGACTATCTTCTGAGAAGTTTGTTTTGTGATAACAATTTGAACAATTTCATGTTACACAAACTATCAAGAAATTATACATGTATTTCACTGAAACATGAAGATTATTTTATAATAAAAGAGGCAGCTCAGTTGCATTATGGGAATTGTATGAATCAGTGCTTTTCAGCTTAATTGATAATCACAGCAAATAATTTACCTCTGCTTCAGATGATCCTGTTTAGATTCTATTTAAGCATTAAGAAAGACAAAAGAAAACAAGTCTTAATTTATTTTTAAGAGAAAAAACACTAAAAGTTTAGATACAAAAAAATGAAGTGCAGCTCTTCTTTGGTCCAGGTCTCAGTTACCAAATCTAATGCCATTTGTACAAACAAGTTAAATCAGTAAAGAAGATTTAAAGACTTTTGAAGTGTTATATGGGGGATCCATTTACCAAAGTCTTGTACAATGAAGGTTCAGTTTTAATGTGACATCCCCTTTCCTATGTTCATCCTTTGAGGTTTTTTATTACCGCAGCTTCATCAAATTAAACTTCTTTGATTGAGCTGAAATTTTATTTAATTGCTTATTGTGCAGCAAAGACTAACAAATATCTACACAGACTTGCCCAGGGTGATTCCATCAAATGTCTCAGTTTACACGTGTGACAATCTAAAACTATTATTTTTTGGACATGTGCACCAACAGGAGATCAAAGCTGATGCACATGCATTTCTATAGCTTGGTTTTCTGCATCAACAGTCTTTTTTTCCTTTGTCTTTAAAATGTCAGATCGTTGATGGGATATATGCCTGCCAATAAAAACAAAATATGTTGTTCTCATATGTTTGACTTGACTGCTGTCTCCAATAAAATTGGTACATCAGTATGTGTGACATTGTGTTCTCTCTGTTGATGATGTGCCACCACTCTCCATCTGTCTGTGCCTGCAGGATGAGAAAGCTGAGGGCTTCATCAGCCTCCCAGAGTTCAGAATAGACAGAGCCATAGAGTGCAGACGGAAATTGTAAGTGTCCCTCACATGTTGCCAAAATTACTAATCAGGCATATTAGTTGTCACCCACACATCATGAACACGCATAAGCCTACAGTGCACACACAAAAAAATTAATCAGTCTTTTCTTTCCATTTGACTGCAGTGCCTTCAAAGCCTGTCATCCCAAAATCAAGAGCTTCTTTTTTGCCACAGACTGTCTTGAGGAAATGAACAGGTGAGTTAGTGGGTCTCTCTGTTAGCCTCAAATTGTGTTTTTGTGTCTTAATGTGGACAGCACTCAGATGCTTGGGACGTCACATAGTCTTTCATGAATATTCTAACCAAGTAAAACAAGTTTATAGAAGGCAACAGCCCACACAACACAGTGCATGAATAAGGCATGAACCAGGCCCTCCTCCCTTGTTACATGTGAAACGGTGTGTGTATTTGTGTCAGTGTACATGTGTGTGTCACATTCAGGCTTGTGTGAGAGAGAGATAGATTCTGGTGATATTTGCAGGAGTGTGATCTGATGAGCTCTAATTATCCACACCTCTCCACAGTAACATGGGGAGATAATTGCTGGAGAGTAATTAAATAGCTATTTTTGACTCCACGCTGTGTATGTCGGTTCATGTGTAAAAATGCCTCTGCACGCACTCAATATACATTTGTAATTATATATGTGTGTTAAAGGGGTGTTTGGCATCGGAAAAATACCACTGTCCTTATATGAATATCTGGATTTCTATTGCTTCTCTTGGAAATTGTGAAATGTCAACATTTTTTTCACTCAAATATCACTGTAAAATAAAACATAAGCAACATTTTGTGCTCCTGGCCCGTCTCTAAATAGTTTATGTGCTTTTGGAAAATATTTTTGTTCAAAACAGCAAAAGAAAAAAGAATCAAAAGGTTTGAAGGGGATAAAGTAAAAGTCAGCTATCCAGACTTTAACCAACTAAGTCTGTAAATGACTTATGCAGAGGTAGCACTAAGTATGTGTACACACTTATGAGGCTGGCCTTTATTCCCCGATACCACATCCACTATCTGCTTGGTAACTATCATCATTGAAGTAATGTATAGATCAGGAGTAGGTAACAGGAAATCCATATTATTCATTATTCATGTTCTTCATTATATATGAAAAACTAAATGCACTGGGTAATTATAGAAGAGTAAGTTAAGTATTCATCAAAACTGCTAGATAATCTGTTTATTGTGCTTTAAAACAGAAGCCTAAATTGGCTTTATATCTATATTAGCTCATCAAATCAAGCACTTATATTTGCGCATTAGCAAAACACATAAACACTTATTATTATGATTAAACCATTACATTCACTGTTTTTGTTGAGTGATATTTATTGCAATAGTCTTATTCCAAGTTTTGAAAAGGTGTAACATAAGTCCCTGAGGTGTTCAGAAACAAAATAAGTGGCTGTTTTGACAACCAAAGTTACCTGCTGCTGATAAAGATGTTATATTCCAGAGTTTTGTTGAATAGTCACAAAAGGAACTCAATATATGGCTCAATAAATACACATTACAGGATGCTGTTATACAATACTAATTCTTGTAATCTTATAAAACATTAAATATTCAGTCTGAAAACCTGCAAAACACATTATCAGGTGTCTGTTTGTGACAAAGCACATCCTGCTGAGCACTGTGAAACTCAATAAAAGGTCCATTTTATCTTTAGTTATCATTAGTTCATTTTCTGCTCACCCCTCAAACAAAAAAAAAATCTTAAAACTTGTAAAAGATTAATTTTACTAAGCTGGCACATCAGATGGACCATTCAAAATATTTCACTAATCCATCTGGAAGAGAGCCCATAGAAAGTGTTTTGGGAGGGCAGAACCTTTCAGAGGAATGTGGGTCACTTTGTAAAACAAGCTTTGTCAAGACATGTTGGAAGTAGAGCAAAAATATCCTTGCTACAGAGAGGTTTGTAGTATTGTGATTTGCTTTTCATTTAATAAAGAAATGCAGTCATAAATCTGATAAAACTGCATCTGAAGCTGTTAGCATCTATGCTAACCCCTGTACGTGCAGTCACTTCCTGCAGGTGTCTCGCTTGTCTCACCCATCTCTTCCTGCTCTAAAAGACTCTGATTGGACTGTACTGCGTTGGGCTGAGCACAAACGTTGTAGATTGGAGCTTGGCAAGAAGGATCTGCGTGATTACAGACAATGAATCACGCCAGTCCAGCTGCTGTGCAAGGTTAAAATAGTACGAGTTTAGACAAAAATATTAAATCTCAGAAAAAAGATAAATCAACCTGATTTATTGTTAAGTGTCTGAGACGGACCCATCTTGCGGGGACATGGGCGCTGCCATATGTCCAACCCATACCTGAAGTACAAACTGGAAGTTGGTCTTCTTCGTGTGTGTTATTCACAACTTCATACTGGAATATATATATTTATTTTTATTTTGCAGTTACATATTTACCGTAACTCATGACTGTATAATTTACAAGTTATTTAATTCATTTTTTATGTATAATATATACATATTTTTAATTTATAATAATTATATTTATAAAAGTTATAGTTATTTTAATGATTATATACATACAGTGTAAAATTGTAACTCACAACTGTATAATTAACTAGTTACTTAATGTATTTTTTATTTATATTTTATATATTTTTCATTTATGATAACAATATTTATAATAGGTATAGTTGTTTTAAAATTTTTCTACATACTGTATAAAAATGTGAAAATTTTAAGCGCTAACATCTAATTGCCCAAATGTTGGCAATTAGAAGCCTAAAATAATCACGTGATCAAGTGATTATGTTAATGTTTCAAATAATAAATATTAATATTATGGTTGCTAAACACCGTGAATACAATGTGTGTGTGTGTGTGTGTGCAGGAAGCCTGCCCACCAGAAGATGCCTTCATGAAACACAGTACAGACTTTCCACACAGTGTTTGCTCAAAAGCATAGTAGAGAAGCTTGGCTAAAAGACTTCAATCCTGCTGGTCGTTTCCTCACCCACCGGGGATCTGTTCATTCTCTTTGTGTCAATCGTATTGTCGTAGTGCCGAATAAGTAATAATATACACATTTACAAGCACAATTTTTTCTCAGCAGAGGTACTATATTTGGAACAACTGTAATATCTTATAAAAGAACAAGTCCCTATTCCATGATAAATGGTTCAGTAATGGTATTATTTAAGTCCAACAGCTGTTTATAATGAAGGTTTACTGTACAACTACTCAGAATGTCTCGCCAGGTACAATATACCAGGACTCCAAAGGAATTTTCTATAGTTTTTGATGCCTTTCTGTCTGGTTTGTGCATGTTATTCAGGTGTGTTAAACACTTTTCGCCCCTGTCAGTGTCACCTTCTGACCCAGTACATTTTCCATTAGGTAAAGTCTGTTTTTCCTTTAATTTTAAGAGCAGTAGGAACGCCAGAACCAGAGCTTTATTTCAGGAAGATATGGTTTTCACCCCCACAACAGCAGTCTATTGGAGTAAATTTGTTAGTAATATAAACTGGAAAAAAGTTTGGTCCTTACAACAAAAATTCTTTTTGACAAATAAAGTGAAAGAAGTTTCATGTAAGTTGATTCATAGATTCTATCCTATGAAACATTTTCTGCTAAAGTTAAAAAATGATATAGATGTAAAATGTTCTTTCTGTGGTTTGTATCCTGAAACACACGCCCATTTATTCTGGTTTAGTAAATTTACATACAAACTGTGGAAAGATGTTAATGATTTCATTGTTGCCAACGTTTTATCTAATTTCTGTCTTTATTATAGAAATATTTTTTTTGGTTGCTATGATTATGGTAACAAGGATTGAGATGCAATCTTTCTCATTAAATTAATTCTACCTCTTAGTAAGTTCACATTCACAAATGTAAATTTACTAGAAAAAAAAAAAAATTATATAGTGCTTCTGAAGGAAATTGAAACAGTACATTTACCCTTCACTGAACAAAAAGCCAATACATACAGTTAATGTGTGCAATTCTGTTAAGGTGTTACAGTAATCATCATGTGTCACTCTCGCCCTCTTTTTCTTTGTTTTTATTTCTCACTTGTATTATCTTCTTCCTCACTTGAGGTGTATTTGTACTGTATATAACTTTTTTGTTTAGCGTTGTTATGTTTTACTTGATGTTACACTTGTAAATTGTTAATTTACAATAAAGTTTATTTAAAAATAAGTAATAATATACACAAAGAAGACCAACTTCCGGGTGGTACTTCCAGTATGGGTTGGACATATGGCGGCGCCCTTGTCCCTGCAGACGGGTACTCTTGAAGCATCTTGAGATAACACTTGTTATGAATTGGTGCTATACAAATAAAGATTGATTGATTACTAAAATCAGTGATTCAATGAGATTACATTGGAAACATGTTTTTTAATGAATATCTAAACAAATGAAATAACTTTTAATTACAAAGACATTTTTAAAAAATCACATTATTGGGTCATTTTCAACCCACTTGTTCATCTAAGGTTTAAACAGCTTGGTCCAAGGCTTGATTAGCTTTACTATAATATTTCTTCAATATTAGCAAATCCTAAAAATGAGCTAAAATAGAATAAAGAGCCCATTTTTTTCTCTAGAAAGTTTTGAACTTGTCAATATGGCTACAAAGTTAGAGGTTCATCAAATTTTCTTATTAATTCTGCAAATTTTAGAAAACAAGATTAAAAAGGAGAGGATGCATTTTTGGGACTACTGTAAGCTGTGTATCAATCAAAATAAAATGATGTAATCTTAATACCATAAATAAAACATACCAAGAGTGATGCATCTACAGTTCTACAAAATTTCCATCAGCTCACTCTCTAGTCATCACAGTAGAATCTGTCTGACATTAGATAGTGAAGTCTAACTGTGAAGACATGCTGATAAACCATCAGTTGTAACAATAATCCCTCTTTCTTTTCCTATTATCTGCTTTCCTCTTGTATCCCCTGGTGCTGTCTCCTCCCCACTCCTGTAGGTGGATGAACCGGCTTGGACTTGCTGCTATTGGCTATACACCTGATGACAAAGTGCCACGCCCTGATGAAGGTGAGAAAAATTCAATTTGTAATCCACTTTTCTATTTTGTGCAGTAACCTGGTGCATGTACTTTACTTGCAATGCATTTATGTTTCTAAGTACTTGTATTTGTCTTGCTGTTTTTCTCTGAACATCAGATTACTGGAGTGAGAGCGATCAGGACGAGGTTGATGGTTCAATGACACTCAAACAGGAGGGACCCTCTTCCCTCTGTGATACTTATCACCGCACACCATCAGTAAGCAATACACTCATCCACACTCATAAACACTCAACATTTCTATTGCAGTGTTTCATTCTGATGGGATATTTTATCCCTAAAAGCCCCTCAGTTTTCAGAGCTGCATAGAGCAGCGCTACTTGCATAAATAAAACATCAGAGTGTGAGAGAATCTGGTTTGCTAAGCAGCCAACACCATTACTTCTCTGTGTTCTGCTGCCAGTTCTTATTTAAAATCAGACCTCTAGGTGGCGACAGTTGCCACCACTCATTAAATCTCTGAGAGGTACTGCAAAACTGAAATACTTTTACTCAGTGTGTGTACATAAGGTCCAGAGGAACTGAAATTGTGTTTTTTATTCTAGCTAAACAACACAGTCATGCCAGCCATTCCTAGAGTTTATCATCTGCCATCTCATTGCTTTTTTTGCTCTCATCTTTGCTCTTTCTCTGTCCTTTCTGCTCTTCTGTCCTCCTTTCTTCTTCTGCTGCCTCTCCTTCCTCACTCACCTCCTCTTTCTCCTTGTTTTGCTGGTCACCTTCTCCTTGTACCTGTGCTCACATGTCACCACAATGTGGATGTTTCTCATCTCTCCTCTCCTTTCTAACAAACTTCGTCCACCTCACAAACCCTTATTCCTTCAGACTAATTTCCTTCACAGTTATGACCAGTTGCCCCGCTCAGTCAGTTCCATGAGCCTCATGCGCTCCACTCCATCCCCACGTCCTCCATCATTGAGTGCCTCCACTTCCCCCATCCCTCCACAGATGGTCTCTTCCACCTCCCCTCTCCCTCTCCAGGTCAACTCCTCCAGCCCCTTCCCGGAGCCCAAGCATGGTAGACATTTCTCCAGTGAGTCTACTCATTCCCACTCCTCAGCTGAGGACCAGCGTGGAGACAGCATGGGCATGGGGACGGGCACAGGCAGCACCAGTACGCACTCATCAGGCTGCCGCTCCTCCCATCGTGAGCGACGCTCCTGGCAGGACCTTATTGAGACCCCTTTAACCAGCGCAGGGCTACACTTCCTGCAGACAGCACCGGGAGAGAGTGAATACGGAGGCCTAATGGGGAGCATGGCAGGAGACATGGGGCTGTATGGAGGGCTGGGCAGACAGGGCATGTCCCCAGAGAGGCGCAGGCAGGCCACGTTGCCTGTAAGGAGACATCATGCTGCAGAGAGGGACCGAGACCGGGACGGGCCCTTCCCCCTGGAACGGGGTCCACACACACACAGCCACACACACCGACGATCCCACAAACAGCGCAGCCAGAGCCTGCCCAGGAACAGGGATCCAATGCCAGGAAAGCTGCTACACACTTCTGCTCACATGGAGGAGAGGAGCGAGGATGAGGAGGCAGAGAGAGAGCAGGCTGCAGATATGCTTCAGGGGGATGAGGGTAAGGGAATTACACACAAACTGTTTTGCAGTGGCATTTGCACGCACAAAAACTTTCTGAGGCACACACAAAGAGAGTCTCTGTGGTCTACAGAGTAACAGGGGTCATTTACAATAAATAAACATTTTCAGCAACATTTTCAAATTGAAACATGTTTAAATAATGGTCTGCATGATGCAGTGATAAGCCATATTACCACCCAGTAAAAAGATCTCTGTTCCAATTCTGGGTCAGGGTCTTTAGTGTGGAGTTTGCATGATCTGCCTGTTCATAAGTGAGTTATTTCCAGGTGCTTTGGCTTTTTCCCACAGACCAAAAACATGCTCATTCATTATGTTAGTTGGTAACTCTTAATTGCCCATTGAGGGTAGGCTCCAGCCCTACAACCCTGCAAGTTGTTTAGATAACAGATGGATTTTAAAATTATCATTGAATTGATTTCATGTATGCAGTATTTACAGTTTTTTAATTCCAGTGTACTGACATATTAGTGTCCAGCTTTAAACTGATCAGACACAACAAATAGGTATGATTTCATGCCGTAATATCTGCCCATAGTAGTGTTTTTCAACAGGGTGTATAGAAGCCAATACCATTGTTGGACCAATGTATCTGTACATCCTTAATACTTTTATGTGCCTCAGATGTAACATGGCAAAGTTGGCAGAAAACCTGTCTGTGGCCAAAAATATTGTTGCTGCAGTGATAATCTTGAAATAGATAAACATAGCTGTCTTAAGGGTTTTTTTTCATGGCAAATTGTTTTTATGTTCATGAAGGGTTTGATATTTCTTGAATGAACAATTTGCTGCTTTATCATGTTCAGGTTGGACTTCTACATTTGTGTCTCACCTTGCTGTATTTTGAGGCAAGGGCATCAGCTTCATAATGCATTATTTTCACATATTGTTACTATAATACCATTATTGATTAGCATTGCATCGGCATATATAAGCATTCACATTAAAATTAAGTAAGTCTAGACCCTGGGTTTCTTACAGGTTCCCATATAAAAGGTTTTTAAAAAATAATTTTAATGGTTATATCTGATTTAAGAGAAACTGCTTTCATACGTTGCGTTTAATTCAAAATGTGTTTTAAAAGTTTGTTATTAAGCATATCTTTGAGTTACTAGTCAAAGACAGGTTTTTTTAATGGTCCCATGTCCTGTTGTGTTTGACTGTTTATATCATGTCTTGGTCGTCTGTTAAGCGAGGATTTGATTTAAGTTCAACCAAAAAATGACAAATTTTGTCTCAGTCTATGGGAGGCTATGATAATGACCTCTATGTTGATTGGATGCCCGAACATGTCTGATGCAGAGCAGACTTTCAAAAGAGTCATGGTGTCTGCCTGTGATGAGCAGAAAACACACATGTAAGCAGGGGCTGTGTAGCTATTACATAATAAACCCCTGGAAGTAGTAAACGGGAAGGAAAAAAGCATTTTAAGGGGTATAGTCCATTTCTCTGTGAACTTAGAGCTGAGTAAAAGATATCATGTTTTTTTGCACTCCAAGTCCCTCCTAATAACGTCAAAAGCATAGGAAACTGATTTTGCAGGACATGGGACCTTTAATAGAAGAGATGTTTATATATCTTCTGTAAAATGTCAAACATGTAAATAGGGATTTTTGTCTTTAGCTGGTGATTTACTCCCACAGAAAAAAACAGTCTGACAGCAATATCAGCTCATTGTGGGTTTAAGATATTTGGAAAAAGAGCATAATGTTTTCTTTGACCTGAACAACCTGCTAAAATGACATGAAAATATCACCTTTTGGTAGAAGAAGGGAAAAAACTTCCCCTTTTCCAGACACATTCAGTATCAAGTGAAGTGTATGCAGAGGAAACCTTTGTTATTTTTATTCAGTACAATCAAATCCACCCCTTGATTTCGAGACCTCTAACAATCAGATTACTACAGGTACCACAGAGAGGGGGAAGAACAAACAAGTATTCATATTCTAGAAGATGCTTGAAGATTCCTCTTTCCACCCCTTTAGCTGGATGATTTATGTAAATATATATATATTTTAAACACAAAAAAGCTGATCATGATATTCTACCAGCAGCTCTGACTCTAACTGGTCTTTGTCTGGGTGTTTCAGACCTACGGGAGTTAAGAGTGGAGGGCAGAGAGAGGCGGGTGTCAGAAGGAAGGGAACGCCGGGTGTCAGAGGGCCGGGAGCCGGAGCCCTTGGATGGGTTAGAGCAGCTTTACCGAGCCCTGGAGCAAGCCAATGTGACAGCCCTGGGAGACCCAAGACCCTGTAGCAGGCAGGACCTTCGACGGTGTTTTACTCAAAGAGCCAGGGACCCCCTGCTTAACGATAGGCTTCACCGGGTCCGAGCCCTCCGTAGCACCTTGAAGGTAGCACAAAGACAGGATTGTGGGACTTTTAGAAGGGATCAAGAGTGAGAGGAGGATTAAACTAAGTAACTTCCTGGTATCTATTTTCTCCTCCAGGCCAAAGAGTCAGAGCTGGCAGTGATCTGTGCTCTCCTGGAGGACCCCGGCCTGTGCTCGCAGACCTTCAGAGAGTGGAAGCAGTGGCACAGTGAGCTCTACTCAGACATCTGCCAGCTCAGCCCTGGTACCAACGGCCAGGACGACCTTTCCCCACTGGGCGCACCTCTCATGACCCACACACACTCTTTCATCGAGACACATGTGTGAGGATGTGGACAGAAAGACTGAACTGATACATACAATAACTTAATAAAACACACACACAAACACACATATGTAGCTTTACATTAGCAGAATCTTCCTGCATCATCACAACTCTTAGCACGACTTCAGACAAACATGCACACACACACACACACACACACACACACACATATACAGACAGAAACACACATTGTAAAATGTGTAAATATCATAGAGGGAACAGTCTGAGACCTGCGTGTATGAACTTTTGATAATCCTGAGGACCCCACAGGGTGCCTATTGCATGCTTGAACAGAAAGCATTAATCTTCCTTTGTCTATGGAACTCAGCATAAACTCCACACGCTTGTCGAGCAAAATGGAAAAAAGGAGACTTTTTAACATGTTTCTTTGTTTCTTTGTTTTTCTCTCATTTTTGTTTTGTCCGGTTGATTTCAGGGGGCAGGGGGAGCTATGTAGCAGCAATACAGAGGAGAATCCTTTTCACCACAGCACTGTACTACTTTTGTACTGATGAACTTTGCACCCAGAGCCAACAGTTCTCCCCCTTTCTCTCTCTGTATCTTTTTCTTTACTCACAGCATATCTTGTTGGTTTGAAGGGACCTCATGTTTTTTGTCCGGGCTGATCTGACAGGACAGAGTAGGGAACTTAAGGTCAGTTTTCGTAAAAACAAGACTGTGAAAGGTAGCCAAAAACACTGGTTTATCAACTTTAGCTGTTAAAATGAGAATTGATTGATCCAAGTGTTGTTGAAGGAACCACTGTGCTGGCTTGACGCACACTATTTTAAACTGTGAACTATTTAAAAAAGCAGACTTTTATCTGTAGAAGGAGGCTCCTCTGATAGCATGATTTCAGTTCTCTGTTCCTTTCTATTCCTCTCTCACTGTTCATCTCCACCTTCTATTTTCTTAAAACTTCCTTTGTTTTGTATTTCTCTCTAATCCTCAAAGACTTGTGTATATGTGTATACTGCTGTGTATACTGATGTAAATGTTTGCGTTCCACTACCACTGTGATATGCTTCTAGAGGTAGCGGAGGGAAGACAGAGAGTATGTATTTGCGTGGGTGCAAAACCTTTTTCTATGTGTTCTTTTTTTCAAATCTTTAACAGCGAATGCAAGAGCTAGAGAGTTTTTTGTTTTCAAAGGAGTCACTCACGACAAAGAATGCACTTTCTATATCTCTATATCTCATTGGCTGCATCACAGGGTCTATGTCTCATCGGCCTCTTTACCATTGCTGTTCAAAATATCAGGTAAAAGCATTTGCCGTCTCATTTTCTAAAGATTTGTGTACAGTCTACAAATATATTTAAACATAGAAGAATATATAAATCTATTTACGTTTTGTGTCATAGATATAATGTAAAGTATGATGTATTCTATGCCAAGGTTTTGCAGTGTCCCCCTCTTCACTCTGTAGACGCAGGGTGTAAAGCAGTTGAACAACTAGAAGGCATATGACAGCAAACACCATCGTTGACAGTTGATTGAGTTTTTTTCTGGTTTACATCACGGCTGAACCTTCTTCTGGTGATGTGTTGCATGAGAAAAGGCCTGAAAAACAGTCCTGAAAAGGACTGATTTGATTGGACAGGGTAAAATATTGTGGATCATTTGTGTTCCTTTGCTTTTCCTTCCTCTCATGATTGCAAGATTAGACTTGTAGCGCATGATACATGCAAACGTACTGTTGAAGAACTATTTTTTATTTGTATATCCATATTTTTTCTTCCTTTGATAGTGTTTGAAGACACACACTGTACAATAACTGAAGTGGGCATTTTTGCTGCTCAGTTACTTGATCTAATGCAGATCCTCCTTTAGCATGCTACCAGGAGGTTTCAATTTGATATTTTGGTGAGCAAAGGAAGACTGACACAAGTCCAAAGGCTTTAGGAATCTTACCTGAGAGATAACAATACAGGTGCTTCTAAAATGAAAGCTGTTTTGATATTCCCTCCAGGCATATGGTTGACACTGGGCGGTCAAAGACCTCTTCACCAAATGGTCTGTAATGTCTGTGAAACTCAGATGAATCATTTCATCTGCAATATCAGGCCAAGGACTCAATGGTGCCCCCCAGTGTACAAGACTCTCACAGACATGTGTAGCACCTGCTGCATCCAGCACTACTTGTACTTATTCTTCATATTTTTCAGTAGTTCTTTGAGTGCTCTTTGGGTTTTTTCATCATGTCACACTGTTGTGAAATATCAAACACACACCACATAAATAGCTCATGTTTTTGAATGGTTAATTTTAAGAGTACCACAGAGAAACTAAATGATGCAAGCACTTTCCCTGTGCCTCCCAACCCTCTTTTTGGCAAAGATGGACTAACTATACAGGCGATTTTACACACACACACAGCTGTAGAAGAGTTTCAATACAATGTTAGTCTACGGACCTCTATATGTTTCTCATCTGTAATGTTGTTTTCCTAATTTTCAACCGCTGCTCTGCTGAGCAGGCGACATACTGTAGATTAAGGAGTGCGAGTTACAATTTGTAGGCACAGACTGTGTAATCCCTCCCAGATCTTTGTGTGTGTAGACCTGCAGAAACAGGCCGAAAGGGGAGATTCCACTGTGTGTTCTTTCAGGGGTGTACACCTCATGGTACATTGCACAGGTGTGTAAGATGTAAGTTGCACTGCGACATTAAAAAAGGAACATATTGCTCTTTTTCAAGGATAATATTAGCTTACTGTTATTCTGTACATTAAACTGACTAAAGATGATATTGAAAAAAAGAGAGAAAATTACATTTATTCTTCTTAAAGTAGCCTTTTTTGGTTTCATATATATGAATATATATTACAAAAAATACAGATTGTAAACTTAAGTTGTTAAACTTTGACTTCAATAAACTGAATCCTCTGCACTATGAGCAATGTCCTGTTTGTGTGTACCTTTTCTTGGGTTTATTGGATTTAACACTAAGCTTTTTGTGCTGTCTTTCAGATGAAGTGCTTTAATTCTCTCATAACCAAAAAGTCAGTATGTCCTATTCTTCTAACAGTTGTAGTGCATCTCTTAAAGGTCATAAGCAAACTGCACCTTTATCTGCACTCTCTTTAACCAAATAAGTATGACGGCTTCTTAATTTCAATACTTATTTGACCCATAACATCTACTCAAACCTTTGCTGGGACCGTTTGCTGCAGTGTGTCCTCCCTGCAGATCAGCAGTTTTCTTACAGAGCTGACACTTTGAATCAGTCACTATCATAATCAAAATCTTAAGACCAGTTAAAAAAAATTGCACTGTTTGATCTTGAAAAGGGTCTAAGTCGAGCCTCAGAATGCAAAAGAAGAAATGGAGCAAGAGACAAAAAAAATTGAGCAGGCAAATTATTGAAAACTGCATTTAAACTCAAACATGCTTTTGTCGGCTGATCGAAAGTTTAAGACCACAGCCTTTAAAAGCCAAAATCTTGGGTCTATATCGTTTTCTGTCAGGTATTCACAATGCCATGATCTCCTTACTCAACTTCGAACCTTCTTTTTTTAAGATTATTTTTTGGGCATTTTATGCCCTTATTGATATGAGGGAGAGAGATAGTGGGTAGGCTTGTGAAGGGAGGTGAGCGAGAGTAGGCTGAAGACATTGCATGCTGGCCACAGGCTGGACTCAAACCTGGGTCAGCAGAAACATGTATATGGGTCATGCCTGGTTGCTTACCACTCTGCCAAACCAGCACCCCACTTAGAACCTTCTTAAGATCGAACAGTGCCAAATGCAAATTCTTGCAATTCTTCAGTTGGCTTTAAGATTTTGATCAAGAGTGTATGTGCACCAACACATTTTATGTATACACAGCATAACTTGATCCAAATGGTTCTACTTAACTGCTGCTTTCACAGGACCTTTCGATGTTGATTAACCTTTGCTACTTCCTTCATAACATCCACCTGGAGCATTGTCCCTAAGCCTTACTATTACTTTTTTTGCCTCTGGGTTACTTTTAAATGAACAGAAAATCAGTGCTTTCTTCTGTAATCAAAGGCCTAGTGAAGTGGGAGTTCACTAACTTAGAAAGTAATGAACTAGGCTTATTTTTGCAGTATTTGCATACCTGTGACTAAGTTTGTTTAGTTTTGTTTCATTTTTATATAAATTTGAATGTATTAATTTTGCTCTGGTATGTTTAGGGGGAAGCTTGCACTTTTCTACATTATTGTAACATCAGTTTCTGAGTATATATAAACAGTCAGTGACAAAGGAAGAGATCCAAGGTGTCCATCAACTCCAGCACTGTGTAAAAATTTTGGACAAGTAAAAAAAAATGCTGTCAATTAAAAATGCTCCCGATTTTCTTTTTCTTTTTTTTTTTTTTCAATTTGTGAGATGTAATGTGTGCAGAGAGAAGAACAATCTAAAACAGTTCAATATTTGGTGTGACTACCCTTTGCCTTCAAACAATTTTAAATCCATTTTTTTAGGATTTTTATCAGGTGTATTATTTACCAAGTACAACAAACAGGCGCACATATTTACCATTTTCACGTTGGTTGAAACAAAGTCTTAAACAGCTGAGGAGGCTTAAACTGTGTGAGGGACAGCCAAACTCTGTTACAAAGGTGAAGTTGTGGGAGACCATTTCATGTCAAAGGTCATACACCATGGCAAAATTGAGGACAGCAACAATACACTAGGTAGTTATACTACATCAGCAAGCAGACTGGGGTTTCAAAATGGGCTGAACAACAATACAGCCATCCCCCCCAAATAGTTTCACATAAAACTTCAACCCTTGAGTCATCTTTTAATGAAAGGCGACTTATCAAACCAACCAACCTTGAGGGATCTTTACAGAATGGAGAATAGATTTTAATAAGGCGTTAAAGAAAATCTAAATGGGGTTGTTCCTAAAATTGTGATTATCAAACAATAACATTTTTTATACCATATATAAAGTATTAGGCTACACATTTGTTGTCCTATGTATCAGTAGTTAAAATTGTCTAAAGCTATGGAGCACACAATTTTACAGTCAGATATGAGTAAGCACAAGAAAAGGTCTAAATTTCCTGTAATACCACCAATTCAGAGACACAGCCTCTTATACAGGTTTTGAGATTTTGTGAACTCATCATTTATGGATGACAAAAGATGGTATGAGGTTAAACTAAAAAAAGGCTGTATGATTTTTTTTTTAAAATGTAAAATTTCTTTGACATTTGTAATTTATTTTGCAACTGAGGTTGGCAAATATGACTGGGCCACATGGCAATTTAGCCTACTAGCCCCCAAATAAATGAAATTTTTGAAAAATAATCAATGCGCTGCTCATAGAATATTGCGTGTTGTGGTTGAATAAGGAATTTTCTTTTAAAAAGATAAGATTTTTAAAATAAATCCAAATCAATTTTTAATGAAGATACACCATACCATTATCCTGGAGACTCAAATGGCACCGAAGACTTGGACGGACCCCTCTGAGAATTTCTTTAGAAGACGAACAAAGTCCATTGATACATTTCCCCTTTACGGACATCAAGTTAGTTGTACAAGTCAAGCTTAAATGAGTTGGGAACATCGTGTGAACATGCCTGTTGTACGGTCGTCTTCGGTCCACTAGGTGGCGGTCGGGGACCGTGCCGCAGCCTCTGGAAGGAGCTCCTCTGAGTCCAAAGAAGAAGGAGGAGCAGGAGCACTGTCATGGCGGCCAAGGTGAATGCTTGACATTTCCTTTTCGTTAGAGTTTATATATGTTTGAAATGTCTTTCTCTATTGTTTACCGCATGAAGCTATAACGCCAACTTCCCCGGGGCTGTTAATAGTGCTCCCCCCATTCTTTGTGCATGGATATAGCCGTGCTAACTCACATGCCTACAGTATTAGCCTCACTGAATGAGCCAATGCTAACTAGTACCTTTCACTTATCTGACAGTTTTTAGAAACTACTCTCCCTGTTTATTGCCTCTCAAGCATGTGGGAGACCTGTTACATTTGTCTGCCTCATGCTTGAGAGAAACAAATGCTATGGCTCATTGAAATCATATAAACACATGGTTATGACGACTACAGGCAGCGTTAAGATTGCTTCTGTCTTTATTATTTACACACGATCATAATATGCCCTCATCGTGGCGACATGAAAATCGAGCAAGATTTAGGCTACAAAGTCGAACTGCGTCTTCAGAGGATGTGTTGGAAGAAGGGGTTGTCGTTAAATTACAACATTTAGTTCATTTCTGCTGTAGACAAAGTTTGTTAGTTCTCTGAAACTTAGCCTATTGTAAATATTCAGCGCATTTGTTTGTGTGTTAACTGCATACAACTCAAAATGATCCTGAATTGGACATCATGATGCGCGCTGGAGACCACACAGTGGCACACTTTTCTAACAATTCTAATTCAGCATAACACCTGTAAACATTGGTGCCCAAATAAACCTGTGTTTCATACTATGACGTTAAATGCATTCACTATAGTCATGGCGCAGTGTTGATGGTGGTAGAACACAGAGAATGACTCCAAAAGTACTTTTGTTAAAATTAATTTTTCTGTAGATACACAGACTTGAGATCTACAGCAACTAAGCAGGAAATGTACAAATATATCAAGCAGCAAGTTTGTGGAATACGAAGCAGACTCAACACACCTATGACAGCTTATCTTTTACTGTTTTCATCCTCATTTCCCTTCTTTTGCATGTACAATATGAGAAAATGATCAATGTGCTACAACATTGTTAAATATTGGAATAATGATATTGATAACGCTGTGTAAACAAGCAATGAATAGGGCATGTTATCTCTAACTTATAGTGTCAGAGCCTATGCCGTTCTTCAAATTTTATCCAACTCTTGCAGTTACATATTTCTTCTTAATACACCAGAAATCCTCAAAAAAAACCTTTTAACTAAATTAGCAAAATAAATGTTAAGGTAACTTCAGCATCTGTAGCCTTACCTGTTGGCATCAAAAGATGTGAAAGCAAGCTGTTGGGCCAAACTTCCAAAAACATAGCTTGATCTCATTCATTAGGTGATCTCTGTGATCATTGCTTTTTCTCTCACATTTTACTCTGACAGTGCATATCTAATTCACAGAAAGAGGGATGCACATTATCATGAGCATGATATGGGTATTGGCAGAAAAAGTGGTTATCTGTATCAGCAGGTATCAAATTTCTGCCAGTATGGATATATCGGTCATATATATCAGCCATTTATATCAGCAGAATGTTTGAATCCATCATAATATTCTACCCAATCATCACTGAATGTCTACTTTAAAATAACAATGCAATGCCATTTATTTATAGAATGAAGTGCTTCACTTATTTCACATTTGTTTTCCAACAAAACCAGACTCTTGTTAGAAATGGAGAAGATTAATTACTGTGTAGTGTAAAATAGACTTTCTTCTTGTTCTTATTTCTGAGGTATTGTGGTATCACCTTAAGCAGCAGTGTGTTCCTAATTTTATTTCAGTTATTATAAATTTGATTCATCAATCAAAACTAAGAACACTGTCTTTTTAATTTGCTCTTTGTGAAAATGTAAAGTGTCTTTTTTCTTTTGTATTGACATATTGGGCCATGGGAAATAATTTGAAAGATTTATAGATCATTTTTATTCATTTGTATTTGTAAACCCGACACTGCTTAGACTAAAAATGATAAATGAAGAACTTCACATTTGTTAATTCATCATCTCTTTCACTCTTCCTTGCTGGAAGTGGCATAGATACAAGAAAACAAATGAGTAAAGGATTTAGGATGGACAAGAAGCATCCTTTGTGTACACTGCAACAACCTGGTGACAGATAGTGAGCTCTGAAGTGCACAGAAAATGCAATTTTTTAAAAATTATTTTTATTTTTAAGCTTTATTTCACAGAGCAAAAGTGCCAAACTTTGTCTTGTCTCACAATAACAAAGTGTCATTTCAGGAGTTAAAGGTAAATTTTATTACGGGTTTGTGTTTCTCCTGACAGAAAAGCTCTTTGTTCAGTGGCATAGACCGAAGTGTTTTGAAACATAAGCATTTTGGATAAAGTTAAATGCAAAAACTTCCCCCTTTTTTTCTTGGGTCTCTTTATATCTTGATCCTGTCACTTTTACATTTGTTAGGCAATAATTTCTTATTTCTCTCATTGTTTTCTCTCTCAGTGTTTGTCAGTGGCCTGCTTTGAATGCTAACAGAACTTTACTTTCATTGTGTTCAAGGTGGCAATGGTGGCCGTCCCGACGGTGCTGGGCTTAGCTTCCATTCGGGTGTACACAGTGAGGGAAGGCCCCACAGATGGGCTTGTAACTCGAGATAAGGTATGACTTTTCAAAATCATCTTTACATATTTAATTTAAAACCTTTCTGCCTTTCACTAGATTACAGATAACATGTAAACTCTGCCCTTGTCCTCAGCTGAACATCTACACCCCCGTGCCACAGTCTGCCCCCGCTCAGTTTGTTCCAGAGAAGCCAGGCATCATTCAGAGTGGTTTAACTACAACAAGAGAGACCATACAACCATTTGTTCAAGCTGTTAAGGTATTAGAGTGTTGCTTCATGTATATATACATTGGTTAGTTGAAAAAAAAAAATCCAGACACCACCTACTCAAATGTGACTTTTTCTTTCACACTCTAACACCAAAAGCCATCTAACACATTCTGACAGATGCAGGGTATCGTGTAAGTGGAATAGCACTTACAACACATTAAAGAGGACTGATCTTGCATCTGCAGTGTTAGTTTTCCAACCCTGATTTTTGTTCCTCTTGTTTGCGGTTACAGAGCACAATCCCACACGCTGCAAGTGCTCTGTGCAGGTACGATATTTGCAAGCAGTAATGTTAAGGAGTCAGACAGGAAATAGCTTTTATGCAGTCAGCGGCACAGCTGTTTTGTTTGCTGCAAAAAGATTTGACAGTTTGATAATGTGAGAAATTGGAAAAAAATTCCCCCTGGCGTATACATGTCTCTGTTTGAATATTTTCTTGTTAGCTGTTCTGTAATGTTGAATTCTGCTCTGTCTTTGTTCCTGACAGGGTGCATGTGTGTCTGTGAAAACAGGAAGTGTTAATCTGTACCATGCAGGAGAAGGTGAGTCAAAATTTGGTATCTGAAAGCAACTCATATTACTAATATGAACTTGAAACTCTTAAAGCCCTAACTTAAACTGCAGTTACAGAGATGTGTAAGTAGATTTTAAATGGAACTCCTACCAGGTTATTAGGGACAAAACTTTAATTAAATTGTTAAAACTGACACCCTACACACCTTTTTTTTTAGCTTTTAAAGTAACTGATGTGTGTATTCCTGATAATACACTAGATTGTGCAACATTATTACTCTCACTAAAGGGACAGTTTAAGCAATTGGGGATGACACCCACAGCTCGGTTTGGTAGATCTGTTTGTTAATGAGCTCTTGTCTCAACATCTCCCTGGTAGTATGTCGCACATGCTACTTTCATTGAAAAAAAGAAAGAAAGCATTATAAATTGGCAAACAACACCCTTTCCTTATGCCATTTATACATATACAGTATGTTTACTTTTTAATGAGCTAAACTTATATGAGCTGGCTTTTTATCTTGTTGATTCCCAGGTTGTTTTGTTAATGTGAAATGCATAAAAACACATATTTTTTCAATGAATTAATTAAAGTATATTTAATTATTTTATTGTTGCGACATGTTAGTTCAGCAATGGGCAGCTGATGGCCTGGGTGCCTCCTGTGGCCCTCTTTCTAAGTCAATGTGACGCTGAAGTCCTTTTCAAGTTGCAACAAGCTGTAAACAAGAAGAAAAAGTGAGAAAATCTTCTAAATGTTCATCCAGCTGAGATGCCAGAATCTTTTTAAAAGCCTTTTTATTTATGGCTTAGAATTTTATTTTGATCCTAGAGTGTAACGGTAACATTGACATTTCAGTGAGCATAATCTAACTTCTCTCAGATCAACCATGTGATTCACAGTAAATATATCCGACTGTCTCTGCACAAGAAGCACTTCATTGCATCCATGCCGAGACCAAATTCATCATGTTTTGGTTGTTTTGATAGTGGAAATCAGAGTGTATTGCTCCATCATGATACAACGCAGCCAATTCTACTTTACAGTGATGCAAATGAATCAGAATTTAAATGTGCCTTTAAACAGGTATGTTTTATAAGCAAATGTAGCACCAGTTTATTTGGTGCATTTCTTGATGGACTGGTTAAAGAAATTAAACACATACTCAAAGCTAAGTCAGATAAGTTAAAGGAAGCCTACTTTACTGATTAGTTTTTAGGACATTTCTAGCTGAGATTGTTAGAATGTTTAGATTCAGATTAATAATACAAAATATCATTATTGCATTACAATATCATTTCTGGCTCACTGTTCAGAATTTGCAGTAATAGTAATGTGTAGTTAAACACATCAAAAAATTTTGTGAAAAAAAAGAACAGTCAGAGATTGGCTGTTGTGTTTTATTGTTTTTCTTTTTCTTTCTTTCTGTTTTTTTTTTTTTTTTTTTTTTTTACCAAGGTCAGTTTCACCACAGTAAAAAAATTTTAAGAGGTTATTTTTCAACTAGTTAACTTTTAAACAAAGGTTTTCTCCTTCTCATAGTTTAATCAGTATACTCCCTAAAAGCTGAATTTGTGCTTCATCTAAACTACAATTTTCCCTAATGGGGAGCTCCCAGGCTCACCATAACACCATAACATTTGTATAATCACCATAACATTTGTTTCTTCACCCCAAATAAAGAGACAGTCACAAGCACTCGCCCTGATTTGATCAGCTTCACCTTTTGAGTGTGGGGAAAAGTGCTTTAAAGACAGTGTGCATACAGTACTGACAGTATTTTAATCGATCAGTCAACAGTCCGAGCTGACCTGATGTTTCTATTGATAATTGATGGGTAGTTTATTAGTTCTTACCTCTGTACTGACTCCTTCCACAGCAGTAAGTAGAGCGCTCCAGTGTGCCTGGACTGTCCTCCAGTAACACACATTATGCACAGTCAAGTATGTTTACAATTATGTTCAGAGTACAGGTGAAAGGGTGCACAAGGTTTAACCACAAGGTCATCTCAGGTTGTACTTTTTTGTTCATCGTTCATCTCAGCATTCAGACGACCTAAACGTATGATCTGCGCAGTCAAGCTGGCAAAGGCGAAAGGCGAGGATCTGGTTATACTTTCAAAAGAAAACACCATTTGGTCTCTGTTATTCAACAAAAAGTAGTTAATTATGTTTGTTTCACTATGGTCTGTTCAAATGTTCTACAACCCAGGACTGGTCCTACGGCACAGTGTTTGGGGATCTCTGACTTAGAATATTAAAGAACTGAAATATTTCAATAAAATCTTGAAAGTAAAAGTTTTGTGCTTTGCAGGGTATTTGTGGACAACATTGGTAAAACTATTTCTATAAACTCTTTTTTGTATTTTGTAATACATTTGAGTACAGTATACTTTATGGCTGTAAATACTTTTTTGATTGCTTTAATAAGCAGCCAAAATTGCTTCAATTTAGTTTTAAGCTTACCTAGGTAGTAATAAATGTTTTTTTTTTTATTTCAGTTCAAATATAAAAATGTTGGAATTATTATGGTATTATTATTGACCCTGTTTAAGGCTTTATGTTGAGTCTTCTTAATAAAATATTGTTTAACTTTTCCAACTGGGAGTATGTGACAATTTATCACAATTTAGCCCCCATGTTATTGTTGCTGTGCTCCTGCTCAGTTTCCAAAGTTTGTTCACTTTAATGTTACTCACTTACTCTGATGAAAAAAAATCTGATGTTTGTACTTTTTGCTTGTTTTACTGCTGTCACGTGTTGGTTGTCATGGCCCTATGTCAGAAAATTGTTCTTATTGGCTGAAATTCAAGAGAACTGCCTTCCAACTGGATAACTGGAATATTTTTGTTTATTATTAAGACCAAATTGATGGGATGATGTAACTCCAGTTAACCAAGTTTGTCTTTGGATGATTACAGCCCTAATAAGAACAGGGTTGAACATAAGGTCAGACTTGAAAACATTACACAGAATATTTGCCATCATGTTGACGTTGTTTTTGTGATTTTCAGATGTGTATTATTACTTGAAAGACCCTCCCCCTGGATTTCTTCCCAGATTTGGCACCATCACCATGGCTGGCTTGCTCGGCATGTTCTTAGCAAGAAAAGGTAAAGTGGTCCCCAGACGCTCGATCAGAAACGCAGCACAGTGGGAAAAAGATTTCTGTCATCCATTTTTAATCACATCAGTTTATATATGAATTAATGTTGTCAATCAATTAAAAAAATATATCTGAGTTACAGGCTTTGTGAGTAATTAATTGTTAGAGTGATTTTATTTGTCATCTCTAACTTCCACAGTTCAGTGTTACTCCATTCTTTATTATATACAAAGTTAATTCACACAGACTTCTTGAATCTGATCAGTTCACCCCCCTTCAGTTCAAAGACAGAGTGTAGAATGTGTTAAACTCTGGGATGTGTAAAATAATGATTATTAAGATGCACACCACCCTTACACAAATAAAAATTAAATAGATAAACAATACAAACTAGGAAATATTTTATGGTCTTAAGAGTTTTTCTGTAATCTAAATCTCCAACTGTCAATTTGTTGTGCTCGACTAGTGGTAAATAACTTTGACAGCCATGAGTCTTTTGCACATCACAAAAGCATTGAAGTTGGCTCATGTCCACATCCAGAAAATGTGTTTGAAATGCTGTTTTGAGAAATGTACATTTTTGAAAAAGCGTCACATGTAATTTTTATAATATGTTTGTTTTCTCCTTTCACTTCTTGTGAAACATGTTTGGAATGTTAAAAATGAAAATGGATTGAATGATTCATAACTTTTCAAAAGTTTTTATGCTCATCACTTTTGAACTTGTATTCATTTTGAGTAAAATAGCCCCCTGTTCACACAGATGCATTTGAACTGACTTTGACTGTACATAAAGAAACAACTTAAAGGCTATGTACAATCACAGACCACAGTTTTCCACAAAAGTAACCTCACCCACCACAGAAACAGAAAAAAGACCTGTGCAAACTAGCAAGTGAAGTCGAGTTTCTCTTATAGTGCTAAACCAGTTTAGAGTTTTACTTTCCTTTTTGTCTTGAAATTCTTTAGCTGGAATCTCAAACAGTTAAATTATAATTTTTCTCAAGAAAACACTTTTTTTTGGGAATGAAGTGCTTCGGTTCAAACTAGGTTGTGTGAAACTGCGTCACTGTGTTAGTTTGTATAAGCTACAACAGGCCATGTATATGTAACCTTTTCAGAAATGGCAGTCCCAGATGAATCCTCTCTCCAGGGCTTACTTTATGCCAACTCAGGCTCACTGCCATTCCTTTTTTGTGAACTGTATTTCAGGCTCTCGTCTTAAGAGGGTAGCTGTTCCAATGGGCCTGATGAGTGCAGGGGCTTCAGTGTGCTACCCAGCCCAAGCTGTGGCTGTGTTGAAGGTAACAATAGATGTTTTTGTACACTGACCTTTTGAAAAGCTGTAACAAAAACATATTTTCAGCAATAAAGTAATTATGACCTGTTTTTTCAAAAAGGTGACAGGCAAAAAAGTGTATTCTGTGGGGCAGTGGAGCAGCGCTGCAGTGTCTTCACTTTTCACCTCAAAGCCCACGGAGCCTGGTACCAAAGAAGCTGGTGACTCACAACCACTGGTTAGCAGACATGTTACGTATATGAGTTGTATGGTTACTGCAAAGTAGATTGGATTTTTCTGGAACTACTTTGGATTTAGATTAGACTGTCAGAGAGCTCCAGCACACCTCAGCGGAGGCAGAGGTAGTCCTGTTGCTATATAAGTACCGCTGATGTTATTTTACCTTACTTTGTTTTACAAAAGCATTAACATGCCACTCAACCTCTCGAAATGAGGATCAGCTGATGTGATAGTGGAATTGTGAGTGGAACTTATGTATGTTTGGTTTTTAGTTATTTTTTGCAGAAGGATTTGAGATCAGGGAGGGCCAGGGAGATCATTTTGAAGGGACAGTTTGGGTTTTTTGAAGTGGGCTTGTGTGAGGTACATGGCTTGAGCCTGAAGGTGTTCCAGAGTGTCATGGTGCCAAACATTTTGCGTAATTAGAAAACAAGCCAAAAAAACAGTGTGGGATCACTACACACTACAAACAGTTTGTTTATATCCACTTAATTTCCCACTACCAAGCTGATTTGATAAGGCACTATTTTGAGACATGGCACAGGAGAGAGAACTGAGCTGTGACACTTGTTCGGCACAGTCTAAATAATTATTTCCATGCATCAATTTCCATGCCAACAGCTTGAAGTGACTTCAGCCTGCAGCTTTCAGGCTCTGCACTCATTTAGGGTGCAGCAGACAGGATCATGTGTCTACATCAGCACTGCTACATCTGTCGTTAAGTTTCAACCCCTCAGTGAATGAAAATATAGATTATGATGCAAAAATAAGATCACTTCCTCAGTTACTGCCTATCATGTGTCATAAAATAATCCTGTTATAGACATAAAAATACTTCTTTTTGTCTTTATTATCCGTAGAGTTAAAAAGATACTATAATTTTATTAAGTGACATTTTCTCTACAGCTGCTCCACAGAGTTACCCATGCGTAAATTCTTTAAGGGTGAATTAGTTCAGAAACACCAGATTTTTCAGGTCTGCATTTAAATGAATGCATCTTTCTTTTACTTAAAATATGTGTGATAATCCCTGAAATAGATTTTGAAACGTCAAGAAGAGCAAACAACTAAGTCATAATCCTATAACTGCCAAAAATGACTAAATTCAAGTTCAATAAAATTGTTCAAAAAGCAGGGAATACCATTTTAATGCTTTTATATGGTAGACCTTCCCATCCCAATAACTCAGAGGTTTCCAGTGTAAAATGCCAAATATTGAAGCACTTGGTGCAATGAACAACATGTTAATGCTGAAGATATGTAAGTTTTAAAAACAGCCTATAAATTATACTTCTAGTTCGGTATTTGTGCATTTAGAATAATGTTAAAGGATGGAAGTTTGGTTCTGTTTGGTAATTTGCAAATTAAGTGTTAGCTATGAGAACAAAAACAATTGTCATAAAACAGGGATCATGATTCCGCCATTAAAAAGAATTGCAGTCCTTTTTTTGTTCAGTATCTTCCACCCCTATTTTGATGGGGTACCCCCACTTATTCTGAAGACAGGCTGAATATGTTGCTATGGTATTGACAAGAAAAGTGTCGGTGCCAGCGTGAGGGTCCCTGCAAATCCTTTAAAAGCCCTACGACATTGTGAATATGATTTTCTGTGAGACTTTTGAAGTGATGAAAAGTTACCAGCTATGACTGATCACTTATCAATGATCTTTGATAAGTGATCATCACTTATCAAAGTGATGATCACTTATCAATTTGTAAAATTCATTCTTTGGATTTATTTTTTTCAAATGACAGTGTGCTGCTATAAAGGCCCTATTTCAAAGCAGTGTTCTGAAAGTCACAAATGGCTAATGGAGGAAAATAGAAATGTAAGCTCAAGAAAATGTCTCCACATTTAAAAATAGAGGAAATGGTGGATAAATAAGCATAAAAAGCTAAATATGCTTAAAGGCTTTTAACCTGTACAGGATACAGGATGCAATAGGATTTAAAATTGTCCTGTCCCATTAAATTAGAGAAACAGGTATTAAGTGGTGGAAAAAGTTATTGTTTTCTTTTCTGGAGTCATAAAAGGTCTTAAAGCATTTTTAATTTGTTTCTGAAAAGTGTGCAGCTACCCTCCAGCTATTAAAATTCACAATTTCTAAACGCTTTTTTTCCTGCATGTTTGTTTTAAGGAAGCTTCAGTGCCAATTCCAGAATCTGCAGGTGTGAGTGAGGCCTCAGAGGCCGGCCCAGTCCTGAGCCCCTCAGTCCCTGCTGCAGAGGTGAAATCAGCGGAGACTGTTCCAGTTTCTGAAGAGCCCATTGAAGCTGTTGTCAAAGATGAAGTGTCATCAATCCCAATCACAGAGATATCTCCAGATCAGATACCTACAGAGGCCAATACAGGTGTTATAGATATTGATCTCTGTCTGCTTCCTCCTGTGTCTCAATCTTTTAGTTTCACACACAATCACACAAAGGCTTTTACTGATGATATGCTGTCTACCCTCACTCTGTACAGATCCAGAGGTACTTTCAGTGCCAGCAGAGACACAGACAACCACAGCCTCAGAGGAAATACCTGCACCTGTTGAAAGTGAGCCCTCTGACACAAACAAAGCAGCTGAGGATGTATCAGCTCCCGTCAGTCCAGCCGAGCCCGCACAAAGCGTAGAACCTGAGACAGTAGAGGCTGCTCCTGTTAAGTCTGTACCAGTGGAGTCTGCACCAGAAGAGTCGAATCCAGTGGAGACTGCTTCAGTAGAGCTTACTCCTGTTGTGCCTACTCCAGCGGAGTCCACTTCAATACAGTCTGCACCAGTAGATTCTGCTCCAGTTGAGTTTGTTCCAGCAGATAATGCTCCAGTAGAGTCTGTTCAAGAGGGGTCCACTTCAGCAGAAGCCGTTCCAGTAGAGTCTGCCCCTGTTGAGTCTATTCCTGTAGAGGCTGCCCCAGTAGATTCTGTTCCAGTAGAGTCTGCTCCAGCTGAGTCTCTTCCCTCCTCTGAAGAACCCCCTGTCTTGAAAGCCTCAGATGACCCATTAGGTACTAGAAATATTCAGCTAAACAGTGTAAAAGAGCAGGGAGCTTTACAAGTACTGCAGAAGGGTACTATAACCTATCCGCCTCCTTTCTATTATAGTGCTTTGTTGAAACAATGACTGGGATTTATTTTCTCATGTCAGTGCTTACCAGACCAAACTGTAAATGTCAATGAAATGTCAAATGATAATGATAATGTGTCTGTTTGACCATTCTTGACAAAGTTATTTGAATGAGGATACACAAGTTCTGATCAAGTTATGAAAACTTTTTTCTGTATACTGCTGGTAACGGTGTGTTTTTTGCCCCTGTGTAGTGCCAGTTATTGATTCAGCTGACTCCACACCTGCTGCTGTAGAAGAGACACAAACACCAACTGAACCTGCCCCCCAGCAGCCTGCAGGAGAAAATATTGAAGGTACTGCAAACCCATTCTGACCCACACCACCCTTTGATTAGCATATTGGACTTAACAGAACCAAGCTCTCCCTCACTGATGTGTTTCTTCTGAAAATCCTCTGGAAATCTTTCATTGAGGTTTGTAGGCTCTTGTTCTTGTTTGTAGGTGTGATGAGAAAACTCTGTTAATTAACCTGAGACTTGATCACGCTGAGTCAGTTTCTACTGAAACAAATTTTCGTCTTAACTTGACGGATTTGATACTGCAGGGTTTTTTTGTTCTTGTGGAGTCCATGGTAAAAATGGTAAATGAACTTGAGATTATAAAGCATTTTTCTTGTCTCTTTGACAACTCAAAACACTTTTACACCACAGGTCACATCTACCCACTCACACCCATTCACTCTCACATTCACTCACTAATGGTGCAAAGTTTCTGTGTGGTTCATCAGTATTAACTTGTACATCCTCGCCTTTTCATACCCATATAAACACCACTGCTGCAGCAGTGGGAACAACATGGGGACAAGTGTCTTGCCCAAGGACACATCACCATGTGACAGCCGGCGCTGGGCTGAAATGTGCAACCTTCTGATTGGAAACAGAGCACACTATCAGAATGTGCTACCGTGCATATAGCACTACTGCTACAAACACCTCTGTATTTTTAAACTGAGTGAGTATTCCATAACTGGCATCAATAATAAGAGGTTCTTTATAAAAGTAACATTTAGTTCCATCAGAAATCTAAAACATATTAGAATGATCAGAAAATGTAAAACTATAAGGGTTGTCATAGCTTTTTTCAGTGATCTTTTAGTAAGACATTAAAGATCTAGTAAAGAGGTCATAGTGTTGACATTATCTCAACTTAATCATCCACAAAATGTTCTGCTTTGATTTTGAAAACAGCACAGGAAATATGGGCAAGATGCTAAACTTCAAGATGATGTGTTACTGCACCAACCCCTGAGCCTTTCTTAGCCAAACATACATGAATCTCACATTTCAGAAGAACACATCCATGTATTCAGCATTTTTGACAGATTTAGAAGTGGAGGAGTTAGAATAATATCCACCAAACAAATCATTAGAGGAATCTGATGCAATGCTGCCAGAGTCAACATTTGGATGTGTGCAGTTTGAAAACTTGAGCAATGTGCTGGAAACACAGTTTGAAATGATCTGGACAGCTGGGTTATAACTGAACCAAGACACAAAAACAATCAGTTATCCCAAATTCCTCAAAATACCCTTGGTCTCTCAGGAAAACAGTCACACATATGCACACAGACCTGTACAACGAGATAACCAAACATTCACCCTGTTCTCTGACATCATAATGTACAAGTTTGTGGTAGTAGATGTAATTATTGCTCTGTGTTTTTTTAGCAGTACTTTTCATTATTGTTCAATTTCAGCTTTAAAATGTAATAGGTCACTGCCTCTGACTGCAGATGTTCTCTTGTGACTAGGTTTATGACTTCCCAGTTGAAGATATAATTAGTGGAAGTTTCCTGTTGGTTTTTTCCTTGGACTTTTTTGTTGGATTCTAGCTTAATCCTTTGAAAATAATCATTTCTATACCTGTGACCTAAAATGTTTTATCAAAGACCAAGGACATTCAGATAACTTACAGGCCAACCTATCCTCGAACATCATATTGTATGACCTTGTGTTCATACACATAATTAGTGAGAGGTTCCTGGGCTTTGACCCAAGTCCTATTTTTATTTTGTGTTTTATTATGGCAAATTTGTTTTCCAATTAACCATTTCTATGCCAGTTACTCACATTGTTTTGTATTTCTCTTGTTGTCCTCCAGAGGGCTCTGGTTTTAAGCCTGACCCTTCACTGATGGACTTTGGCCAATCCAACCCAGAGGATGACGACCTGTACAGCACACGCAGCTGAAAGACTACAGTAGACCTCAATGAGAAGAGATCTCATTCCCACACTGCCATCTTGTAACTCCACCAGATACAAACACTGTATCTCATTGCTGTAAAATACGCCATTTTGAAAGCAAGCAGACTCAGGAAGTTTTTCTTGAACATTTCCATTCCCATTTCTTCTGCCCACATAATTCTTGTTTCAACAGAGAAACTCAAAAGGCTTTACCCTGAATGGAGATGAATTCAGTTCCAGTACTCAGAACTGAGTCAGCTTGCATAGAAGGACAGAAACTTGGAAAGTTTGAACTCCCACAACAAGACTTTAACAGATGGCAAATTGTGAAACTCATTCTCTGTATGTGTCATTCACCATGACAGGATTTTGTTCTACAGCCTTTACTCATTGATGCATGGTGCTTATTTATTGTAATGTAGCCCACAGCATATAGTTAAGTTAAAAAATCAGCAGATGTGGTGGTAATGGTTACAAGATGGACCAGTACTACTTCATTTTGTTTCATCAAAGGTGTTCCTCAGTTGTTTAAAACCAAAAAATAAATGTATATTTTTCATGAGCTTGTGCTGTGTCTCGAAAATGCATCCTTAGTTTTGTTTACACAAAAAATGGAAAGTAAGAAAATGCAAAGTTACCACGTAACTCACCCCTCAGTAATGTTTTTAAAAACTTCCCTTCTCTGAGAACAGTAAAAACCTGGTTTATTTTCCCGTGGTAAACAGAACTTAACTTTCCATATTATTTTGGAAACAAAATTCTGAGAATTCTCTCTAAAGGCTTATCGTGGTTTTCAAAGTTTTAAAAACATGGTGAACGTATGCACTAAATACTAGCGGAGCATCTTCATACTTGTACACAAATTTGTTTTCAGCTTTGAAGCTTTAGACTTACTGAATATACCAAAAAGGTCCTTATTTAATGCATCAGTAGACTTTATAATCTTGAAACTCATTCTTTTTTATTGCATTGTGATTCAATGCTTGTGCAGTCAGCCTTAAACAGACTCTTTGAGGAGCTTTTGGGTATTTTTTGTGATTCTGAGTAGCGACACCTGATGTTGCCCCTTTTCCTCAAACTAAGTTTTCTATAACCTATCTACAAGAAAAGCAGAGCTTGTACGGGCCAAAGGCCTCCTGGTAAACAGGGGCAGCCGTTGATCAGTGACGATGTCGGCCATCTCTTCACTCAAGTCCAGTGGATCAATACTTGGCTGCAGTCAACTGATGGTGTGTTGTACTTTAATTTGGTTTCAAGTTTCTGAAACCAACTTCAACATGGAAGGTAACCAATAGCACTGTTTTATAAAAAAAAAAAAAAAGGAAATAGCTAAAATGGAGATAAGAGGTTTGTGCCAACAGCAGGGATTTACCAATTTAGTTGAACTAAAGTTAGAGACTGACGCATGAAAAAGAGTCTCTCATCTGGGTTAAATAGAAATGGTGAGTCTGCTAGTAAATCTGATCCAAAGTGATGGCAGGCATTTCTCTTGAAACAAAAGTACAGTACAAATTGAAAAATATTCATCATGAAAATGTTGGTTACTCCTAGAAGTGACAAGAATAGTTAAGAACATTTTTAGTGCCACATGTTTTTGCTTATTTCAGTGTGTACTGAGGGTCCAAGCTATCCGCTAAGATCTTTATAGCCTCTTTACTGCACCTCAGAGGAACCCTAGCAGCCTGGACCTCATAAACTCTGCATGAGTCAACCAGTATTCACCCTTGGGACTCCGTGTGTGTTTGTTCCTGTTCTTATGTGTTTAACACATGACGACGTCAGATCAATTTGATGTCAATACTTTTTCATCCTTCTTCTGGTTATACACTGAAAAGAAATGGTTCATAAATATCCCTGCATCATCAGAGCAATGAGCAGTTTGTGCTGATGGTCTGAGTCAAGGTGGTTTGGGACCAACTCTGTCGTGTTATTCTCTAACACTGTAAAAAAACAACTCCCTCTCTTGGAATCATTATTTTCCAACAGCAGTCATAAAAGTACATGGAACATATTGATTCAATTGAAAATAGAACAGAGATGAGGGAGTGGGAATACTGGAAATCTGTTCAGTCCTTTCTTCTCACATGAACATCTTGTTGCTGTGAGCCAGAGTCAGTGTTTGGGGTTTCATAAGACATGATGCTAAGTATAGCCTCATGTTACCTCTCTCAGGGGTCCCCTACACATATGGGTCCTCTTTCTAGCAGTGTCCCACACAAGCAGCTCTGATTATATTCTGAGAACTGATGTTAGACTGGACTGTCATGTATTCCAGAGCTCTCCCTTTTTTATTTTTTGACCAGCAGAGAGGAAGTGGGGCTCACAACCCTGACCTCTCACTTTTCACCCCCAGGAGCCTGATTTTCCACACAGGACTCTGCAACTGTCATGGTCTGTGGTGGTTATCTTCCCAGGGTCCAGAAAGCAAGGAAAGGTCCCCGTCACCAAATAAACACATAGCACATTTATCAGTGAAAATATAAACATTACAATTATGTAAGCAAGCTAAGGGGATTGTGAACACATAGTGCGTAAATGTTTACTTGTGCATATCTTCCTCTGCTTAATTTGTGTCGTTGTGTACGTTATATAGGTACATGATGTATTCCATATCAGTTTACTTGTATTAAAGCTAAGCTCATCCTGTTGATGGAAACACTTTTAACATAATACACACTTAATTAATTTTGATAAAGTTGTTTGGAAGACTACTGATATTTATTTTGCACATCATTGTATTTTGCAGAGACTCCCAGACATACAATAATTATGCATCTTGATTATGTGCTCAAAAAAAAAAAAAAAAAGAAAAAGAGAGGCAGAAAAGCTACAGTAGCTATAAAGATAGGAAATGTCAAGCTTTTAATCCAGGAAAAAAAAATAGGCTTGGAGACTGATGTCCAGCAAGGATGTGATGTAAGCCAAAGTTTGCTGCTCTCTGCTCTCGGTCCTCTTATCTGCTGCCTGTACAGAAACTGCCTGTAACTAAATCCCTGTTTAGATCATCAAACAAACACACAGGGACACACACTCTCACACATTCTCAAACTGTTCATCACTCAGCTTCTCCAATTTGCTTCCAACACCCAAAGACAGATTAATTCTTACTCTGTCACAGAATTAAAGACAAACAGCTTGAAATGCCAAGAATGTCATTAGTAGTAAAAACTGTGTATCAGTGTTAACATGCCACTTGAATTGATTGTCTGTAGAGTGGATAAAGTGAGTTGACAAAGGTCAAAAAATGGCCAACAACAGCACTTCTGAGATAAAACAAGTGAAAGTGAGATCCATCAAATCCTTTTGTAATGAGCCTCTTAACTAATGTAGTGTTTCTGTACTAACTGGCCGAGAGCTAATTAATGAGAATTATTCTCTCTACTACACTCTAGAAAATGTACATAGATGCTGATCAACGTGAGTTGGCTCAGGAGATTAAATAAAATGTTAAGAGGTTCAAGCCAGTGTTGCAAAGTCAGTCAGCTCCTCTAGTAAGCATGGGCAAAATAAGACATATCCCAATAAAGTCTTGGAGGGATTGTTCAATGATTTTGAAGTGGGTTTGTAAATGGGTTAATTTAAACAATCAATATATTGTCCAAAATTTGCCCTATTGTTTTGGAAATTATTGATGATCCAACTCTTGCTTTCAGTTTTGATCGAAGTTGCATGGTACTTTTATGACTTTGGGTAGTGTTGTTGTTGCTGCTCATAGTGCTACTGTACTACAGTGTGATCAGTTAACAGCCTTGCTTGGTCAGTTGCATTGTCGTCCTCAGGGTTCCACTGGAAGCAAGTTGAGACCACTTTTGTCAGATGATCTTGGCACAGTTGTCCTGCACTGCAACAAAGTTGGATTGCTGTGTTCATTTTTTACCCAAATGAACAGAGTCAAAGGAGAAAAAAATGGTGTTAAAACAGCTCTCTAAAACGATCCAGATGTGAAATCACCCTTCATAAGTTGCCTTTTACAGGAGGTAGATGTGGCTTGAGCTTTCCAGCTCTGTGCTCTAAAGTTTACAGTGGCTGCATTCCTAGATATGCCTCTTTCTCTAGAGCTGGTGGCTTCTATCTGTCTCTCTTTTTACTGTTATAGAGTGGCGCAGGAATGAGTCCAAACATTGGAGTTTGCATATTAGCACCTCTAGTTCCCATGGCCAAAAGTATCTGGAATTTTGTAACAGTCTAGCGGAGAAATACCTGAAATAAGGTCTGTGATGAACATGTACAAATGAAATTTGAATGATTCATTTTGCAACATAAAATGCATCCGATGTTGCTTTTCAGTTTTGAATTTTAAAACATTATTGTCTTTAAAAGGATGTTTGCTAGCGAACTGCTGACAAGGACTACAAGAATGGCCGGGTATCCTAATGCAGTCATTACTCATTGTTTTTAAAGAACAATATTACATCCACCATAGCCTCAGCCATGAGCAACAACTTGATCAGGTCATTTGATTAAGAGGAAAATTCTGAAACAGAGGACCTTATATGTTGGGAATGTGTTGGCTTAAGTCCAACCACCATGGTGTAGTCCTATAATAGCTTCGTAAGAGTTTCTTTTTTATTTTGTTTTCCTACTGTCCCCGATTTAATTTAAGATATAATATATGTAACAGTAAGATTTGTTCATGGAGATTAACACGGTGAACAAAACGTATAAGTTTCAGCCAGTTTTGTTCTCCTCAGACCTTATTGTCAGCACTGATCCAGTAACTCTGTGAAAAGTCCGACAGACTCTTCGTCAAGAGAACCATTGCAATTCTGACTTCTGGGTCGGCCTACAAATATATCGACATCTACACCATGTAAAAAAATGCAGTCTTTCCTTTCGACTTTTTATGTCAGTTTTAGTTGTAGTAAATAGAGTTTTGTTTTAAGTCTCTTTCCACCATCAGGTTATAGAGGACATGGACTGAAGTTATTCTTTTTTTCTTTTCATTTTCATTATTTACTCTATTTGGATGACATGGCTTCATAAATTTAAGTTTTCTTTCCATGTTATGACTAAGAGCATTTGGCTTTGGTGAATATGCCTGAAAACAACTGTGCATACCCAGCATGCCAGTGCAAGAACATTGCATTATGAGCTTTCCATTTTGGAAAGCTCAAGTGCCATGATCATAGTTTTGAGACTTACAGCAAATACCCAATATTTCAAATCCTGCAAGCAGGCAACGTCAAAGCTCTTCACATGCCGCCATCAGAATCTGTTGCTTTCTGTCTTGCTTTCATCCATCACTCTCACCGCCAGCTTTCCCACGACTATAAGAACATGTCACAAACTGATAGATACTCAATGATGCATAGCACACACAAAGACATTTGAACACACATGTAAACACAGGCAAGATGCATGCATTCCAGGATGAGATTAAGTACAGGCAGTTGCACAAGTATTGAAGCATAGATGCACATGCATACACGGGGGGAGAGACTGCTCACACCGTTGATCAAAGGATCTGTGATGTGATCAGTCTCAGAGCTTTGTATCTATCCCTCATTAACTTTCACCAGAGGCTTTAATGAAAAACCACTGGAGGGAATCTCCGCTTTTTCTTCATCTCTCCCTCTCATCTCCTCGTTTACTCCCTGCAGTATCTGCTCGTCCTCCTCCTCATTCATCTTCCACACTGTGCCTCCCCTCCGCTCCCTCTGCCCCAGTGGCAGGCTTGACTTCCGCTGAGACAGAGTAAATATTTCCCATGGCTTATCTGACCACTGGCAGGACGAATATGACACAAAGTGTGAGGCCCTGCTAATTAACACACAGCCTCTGTTGGTCAGGTCAAAGGCCCGTTTGAGGACAGTTAGGGCTTTAAAGTCTGACACCTGAAACACAGAAGTATCATGTTTCATATAGGGAGGTATGACACTTGTGTGTCTGCACTAAGCAGAGACATAATTATTACTCAAACACACATCTTGACTTAATCTACTAAGTTTTGGCCTTTTCTGGTACAGTGTGTGAGGGAGTAAATAAAGGAGGGATAGCATGAAAAACAGAGAGAAACTTCCTCTCCCTCTCTCTGGCTCTTGTCCAGGTACAGTACAGCCCCTTTGGTTATGGTGAAGGTGTGACGTGTTACAGGGTGTTACTCCCCTGTTGTGCAATCAGTAAGAGGCTCTAAGGGGCTATAAGACCCCCAACCTCATCTGGATTCTCATGCAGAGCCTCCAGTCTGTCTTCTCCACACACACACAGCCACACAGGCATGATATGGTCCAGGGGACTCAGCTGTGCAGTCTCTTAGAGGGGTCGAGGAGCAACTGTCAAGACATGGACTTTAGCCATCTGGCACATTGACTGCTTGGACTGAACACTCAATCTCTCCAGGTAAAATAAACTTTTATAGAAATGAAACAAGTAAAGCTGATTCAACTTGATCATGTATGTGTAATGATGCTTTAGTATAGAGTCCTATTATGAATTACTATTTTGAATTAATCCATGTGTTCATGATGAAACATCGGTAATGCATATGGATTAACAGTATCCAGTGTCTGGCTTTATATATTAGTTCATGCATTTATTGATTTGCTTCAGTCATCCTTTTCCATGAGCTGTCTAGGATGTGTACGATAGTTGCAACTTCCTGGTAGACACAATCTAAGTCTGCAGTTAAAGAGACAAAAAAAACCAAAAACACAAATTACAGTTGTAATTCTGATTACTTTATCAATACTTCTTTAAGTTATGAAGAACTAATGGTCCATCATATTTCTAGGCCCTCACATGAGAAGGAAAATTAATATGTGTTTACAACTTTAAATATTATGAACATCATGCTCATCATTGCTGTACATCATGAAGACTGAAACATCAGTTAACTCGAGTTATTTTCACTTTTGACCCTTCAGTACTGTTCAGGACAAACTGAACCTGGACATATTTGAGGTATTAAAACCCAGCTAGACATAAAAACTACAAAATAAATAAAAGACCCTGTAGATATAATGTCTTAATCTTAATAACAAACAATGAGGATACAACTTATAGTTACTGTTTGCCGTTTTCTGAATCACACGTAACTGTAAAGTTGTAATTTGTTCTTGTGGAATAGTTTCAATTTACGTTTTGCTCCTGTTCAACAATATATGATAACATGTATGCCTTTTTGGCTTCATGAATTAAAGACAAAAAAACATTCAACAATGATTTACTTGTTTTATTAGGTAACAAATTCTAAGAAATAACCCAAACATCCAATGAAGGACATACATGCTTGGTGGTACCTTGGCTTGTGTACTCAGGATTTTTTTTATTTTATCTAAAAATATTAAAAATAGGCAAAGACCATGGGGATTCAGGTTGACCACATTTTTCTTGAATTGTTTTTCTTGTGGTCAAAATTTTACCTGAACGCCTCATATGGATTAATGCAGTAATTCATGTATCAAGTGAGGCTTACTGTAAATCATGTGTTTTTTTTATGTTTTCTAATAAATAAATGAATGAATTCTTGTTTCAATCATGCATTAATCAATGCATGAAATTCATGATAATTTGTGGAACCTGTTCTTTCAGTGATTCAGTTTTATGTTGTCAGTCCATCTTTACTTTTCTTCTTCAGCATAATTTACCACATATCTTTTTTTCAAAACATCTGATTTTCCTTTTTGTTTAGTTCTGTTAGTTGTCTGTGAAAAAACTGATTGTTGTGCACTGGACCAAAGTACAGTAGAATGAAGAACAATACATTAACTTTTAAAATTCCTGTAAAACATTGAATCAAATTAAGTTGTCTCTAGACATTTGAAACATGAATGTTTCCAAACTTATTTCTGTCATTATAATAAAAGACTTTCAGAGGAATGTGTCAGGCAACCAAATTTAAATGCCCCTTTCATCTGTATTTTATCACCACCAAACTTAAGAATGGTGTAATGTATTCTTTGCTGTGATTAGTTATCAAGTATGACAGCTAACACACACTGGAGCCAGCTAAGGTTTGTAGAGAAAGAGATTTTTTGTCCATAAAAGGCAGCTGAATTTAAAACGTTCTCTTTTGTTTTGTTTTGTTTTTTCCAGCTGACCTTGGAAAACTCAAAGGAGGGAAGTCATATTCTGTGACACAACATCATATCTGTTTTCATAATGGCAATCCCAAATGACCACGTTCTGTTCAGCACCACCTCATCACCTTATTCAAGAACAATGAACAATATGAACACCACCATGGCCAATTTTACTCCCTCCTGCACAGACTGGCCCCATGTGCCCATGACCACCATCATCCCTGTCATTTACAGTGTGATCTGTGTGCTGGGAATTATAGCCAACGCCTTGGCAGTGTGCGTGCTGGGCCATGCCAGTACCTCAAGGAGAACTGTGGCAAACACATTCATGCTGAACCTTTGTGTGTCTGACCTTCTGTTCCTGTTGTCGCTCCCACTGTGGGCCGTCTACTACTTCCACGACTACAATTGGGTCTTTGGCTTGTTTGCCTGCAAAGTCTGTGGAGGTCTCCTGCATCTTAACTTGTATGCATCCATCTTCTTCATCACAAGCATGAGTGTGGATCGCTACTTAGCCATCGTGCATCCACTCCGTTCTCAGAGTGCACGAGACCCCAAAAGTGCCCGGCTCACATGCATCCTTGTGTGGGTGCTGGCGCTGGCGTGCACAGCTCCAAATGTGTATCTGAGAGAACTTTATCATCTCGAGGACAGAGGTGTGACTGCCTGTGTGATTAATTACAGAAATGATAAACTGAATGTGGCACTAGTGTGTCTGAAGATTGTTTTGGCCTTTCTTCTGCCACTGGTTGTCATCTCGTGTTGCTACTGTGCTATTGGTCAACATTTGCTAGCTGATACTGGGCTGGTAAGCATGCGAATCCCCTCACATTCCCCAAACATGCCCTCTTTTAAATCTCAGGAGAGCTGCAGTAAACCAGAGAGACCTCCAACCCCATGTGTAAGCCCCAGCTCCTGTGGAAGCAGACCCTGTGAGGGCAGAGGGCTGGAGCGAGTGTTGTGGACAGTAGCTGCTGTTGTTCTGGCCTTCTTCCTTAGCTGGTTCCCCTTTCACAGTGTGACCTTCTTGAGCTTACTAAAGATTCAGGGCTGGTTGGACAGCTGTTGGGTGAACTGGGCCATCCAAACCCTGACCCCTCTCACCCTCTCTTTGGGCTTCTCTAATTCAGCTATCAACCCTGTACTCTACTGCTTTATTGGGAACCACTTTCGGGGACGTCTGGGAGGGCTCTGCAAAGGCCTCTGTGCCTGTTTGAAGACCCGCGGGGAGGACCAGAGCCAGAAGAGGGGCTCCTTCAGCACAAGGCTGAGTTCCTTCTCCAGAAAACTCAGTGATTTGAAAGACCTGGCGATTGTGGAGCCCTCTGGCCCTGCTTAGCAAGGCCTTGATGAGAGACTTTTCCTCTTTATTCAATGGCTTCTCACCCCACGGAGTGATGTTTGCAGCAAATGACTGCTGAACTCCAATTAGCCTGGATGTGCAAGGCAAAACTATAACTAGAACTTACTCAAGTCTCAGTAGATGGAGGTGCAGCTGTTTGCAGATGAAGAAATGTAACCAGAGGGGAAAACACCAGACTGATCTGCCAAACTGTTAGGCAACAGCTAAATAAAGAATTTGATGGTTTTACTTCAGAAAGCAACTGTACCAGCAGAAAAGCTTCTCAGATTTCCTTTATGACTCCTGCTCTGCACCAAGAATAGACTAAGAATAGTTTTCAACTAGCTTATGGATTTAATAGAGGAATCTGGAAACAGAAAACCGATACGTACTTCAGGGTTTGCTCAATCTGCTTGTTCTTGTTGTTGGTTAAGCAACTGCAACATTTTACAGCAAACATCATTAGATTTAGCTTTTTTGAAATGAAGTAAACATTTTCAGATAGACAGAAAAGATTTGGGTTCAGCTCATTCTGGTCATGGGTATTTTGTCAACTAATTTAAGCATGAATTTAAGGGTGTTCTAAAGAACTGATCCCCAAATATGGGGTCAGGACAAGGTCCCTGTTAAAAATAAAGGAAATGTGAAATCATTTTTAAAATTTGTGCTTAATGAGTAAAAAATACCTGTCAAAACATGTTAAATAAAAAGAAAGTCATTAAGCTCTTCACAGTGCTGTTTGCGCCCCATGACATTTTACCTCCTCTGTGAACGTCAAAAAATCTGAACGCGGGGATAAATTTCCCCTCCCTCCATTTTCTCCATCTCCAGAGCAAGCATCAGAGGCTTAGTATTGTATTATATTGTGTTGCCTTTGTGTGACAAGATGTAAAACATGCACCTTGTCATGCCCTCTTGGGCCCCTCCAAAGCTGCATCGCACAGCAAAGCTTTTTTTGTTGCACTTTTGCATAAATGCACTGTGAAAAATGGCTTTTAAGTGGGATAAATACTGAAATTGAGAAAAGTGAAGAGAGAAACCCTTCAAATGTAACACACATAAGCCACTTCCAGTTGCGATGGGCTATCCAGTCTAGCACTGTTACTAACAGGGTCCTGGTCCATCAGAAATGCCCCTTTGCTATTGGACTCTGCTTTCTCTAAGATATAGCCATAATATTGTTCAGTTTAACACGAGTATTTATGTTTATAAGTGGTGGACAGTAAGTCGTCACCTGTAATATAGTACTGAAAAACTTTTTTGGGTATCTAGTGGTGGGATTAAAACTTCTAAAAGAGTAAAAACATTATGGTCTCCTATCAATGTGATTTTCAGCTACTGAGTTACGTTTTGTACTTGGTGGACTGTTATCATGATTACTTGCACCAATGTACATGTAGCTGCCATGTCTTGCTAAAAGTTCAGCAGAGAATGAGGGATGAGAGTGAGCAGGTTCAACAACTCAGGCTATTATCTTTATTTTGAGTTTGTGTCCACAAAAGATGCAAAGAATCATGATGTCTGTTGTGAACTTGGTTTTAAACCTGTTGTTGATAATGTTGAGCAGTAACTACGTACTTGGTATATATAATAATTAT